>BMAT01004471.1:0-14516 GCA_019649035.1 Elysia marginata | reverse complement strand
CGTTCATTAGTTATGTCGTTATGGCACGCTTGTACTATGCATCTTTCAGCCGGGGCAGTGAGGCTCTCTGACCGCCGGCCTGACTTAGCCATGGGCAGCAAGGTTAAGGTCACCATTGTTCTTACTTCTTTTGACGGACACTCTGTATCCGAATCTGGTATTCTCACAATCACGGTCATTGGAGTAAATGATGCGCCAAGCTTCTCTGCCAAAACATACAGCTATACTATTGATGAAACTGAGGTAAGCCTACTATTACTATTGGTATGAATATCTTCATTTTAGGTTCATTACTGAATTACGCTTATAGTAATTTAGCATGGTGATTTTATAAGAAATGACCACTCCAGACAACAGTATACCATGAGCCTGACTTTTCTTCTTCTTCTTCTTCTTCTTCTTCTTCTTCTTCTTCTTCTTCTTCTTCTTCTTCTTCTTCTTCTTCTTCATTACGGTATTGCAGTGTAGATCAGAACCAAGACTTTATTTGTATCCACTTTTAACCTGTTTTCGTGCGGCCAGTCTATGGCCTATATAAATCTTGTGCATGTGGACAGGTTAAGATGTCTTGTTCCCTAATACACTAATCTTGACCAATGGGCTATAAACATTGAAAAATCGGGATCTACTTAAAAACCTTATTTTATTATCAAAGTTCCTCACATTTTTCTCATACAGGTCGGAATACCCTTCACCTTAGCTCCAGAGTTAGCTGTAGATCACGACTTGGGAGACACTCTGACCTTCACCTTAGCAACCCTAAACGGTACTAGGCATCATGATTTTTTAGTAAACGCAACTTCTGGGGAACTGTGTGTGAAGGCAGACTATGACATCGACCAGCCTGGCAAGTCCAGCGATATCGAACTAATCCTCACAGTATGTGTGCACCATTCTACTGTTATCAATCTGGACCTACCAATAGGCGCATTACATGTCACCTTTCACCGTACATTCACAGTGTACAACACTTTATGATAAAAGTAACATTTCAGGCTTTGCTAAGGTTTCAGTTGAAACATTGATAGGTTGAAATTTATTTTGTTACAATGGAAATAAAATTTATGTGCTGACGATATTTTTTCCTTTATTATTTTTTGTTAATTTGTGGAAGAAGGGTGATTGAGATTTAGGCCTGCACATCTGGTGAAACTTTCATAGATGATTATAATTTACTCGCGCTACATACCTTGTTAGGCTATTATTATGTATTTGTTGCTTCGAAGTTGCGTCCAGCCACACAAAAAATGGATTAGGCCTCCAGGGTGACTGCAAAAGGGGTGCTGTAGTATATAATATTATTCTATATTATGTATATTGTTCGATATGCTATATAAAAAGGTTATTGTTCTATTCGTTTTAGACAAAGATAAAAAGAATAATTCTAGTCGCTTCTTTTATACACTACTCTAGACACGTCATAAGCATTTGACCTGTAGCTTGACACTTCATTTTGTACGATGAGAAAAGTTTTCAGTGTTTTGGGATTAGTTTTTTGCGCTATGAGTTTGTTTGCTTGTTTTCTGGTGATTACTTGTTGGTTTGTGTGTATGTTAAAGGTGTCGTTTATTTGCGTCCTTCATGCAACAGATAGTCGGAACTGCTTTTTTTGTGTTATTGTTGCTATTTTCTGTCAAGTGTTTTTCTTTTGCTCCTTCAGGCAACAGATAGTTATGGATTATCAAAGACAGCCCAGGTATCCTTAACTATCCAGGACATCAATGATAACCCTCCAGAAGTGCTCAATGAAGGTAACACTTTCTATGTGGACTCTGCGTTTCATCAAGGAGCCAGGTAAGATCAGACAACATAGCTCTATTGATTCCGTAGGAAATTTATTTTCACATTGCATATAACGTGTTTATGAAAGAATGAAACATAGGAAAGAAGTAGGCCTATTGACAAATTACACATGCACACGCCAACTGTGGTGTGTTTGTCTGAATGTGTGTGTCTCTCTTCAGTATAATTCAGTGTACAAAGAATTACATTGACTGCGCTTATGGGGAATGAGAATAGAGCGCAAAACTATCGTTCTTGTCCACAACCAGTTGGTTTCAAAGAGGAAGTTTTTCAACAGGGACGATAATTTGCGCTCTAATCTCATTCCAGCATCGATCTAATTACAATGACTTTTTTGCACATGATAATTTGTTAAACTAACAAATAGATAGCAAAATTAGTGAAGATTGGGAAAGAATAATCAAAGGTTAGCGAAAAAAGGAAAGAAGGAACGGAAATGTTAGAATATAATAATAATAATGATATTATTTTTAATAATAATAATAATAATTAAAATAATTATAATAATAATAATGTATAGCCCTTTCTCCGTTTGGCCCAAGGAACTTTACAATTTAAAACATAGAAATACATAATTGTCGGTATCTTAACCCACAAAAATTACAGTACAAAATGAATCATGCGTTCAATAGGTGTTTCCAAAATAGATTAGATTTGAGACATGTTTAGTTCAGTCTCCCTGAGCCGCTGAGACAGGTTGTTTCAAACATTTAGGAGCACAGACGGAGAAAGCACGTTCACCAAATCTTACTTTAAGGCGTACAAGTCTGAATTAGTGCCTTTCGATGTATACATTTATGGCATAATAAGGGTAGTTTGTGTTCAGATCTGGCCTTTAATAGAGGTCAATGGAGATGTGAAAGAGGTGTATTCACATGATCCCTTTTAGGTTTTTAAAGACTAATTTTGCAGTCTTATTTTGCAATCTTTGAAGTTTTTTCAACGCCCCAGGAGCTAAATTTGTCAGTAAAGAACTACAATAGTCTAATCTCAAAAGGATGAATGATGAAGCAAGTGTTTTCTTTGCGGCTTCAATGAAGTAAGGAGACATTGTACTGATCCTTCTAAATTCCAGGTATACTATTAAGAAAACATAGTGGTGCTAGCATGTCGTATGGCTACACCTCCAGATTATATTTGTTGATCCAGGCTATCAGGTCTTCATCAGCATTATGGACTGTTTCATATCCACCATCTAGTTTCGTAATTGGGCAGTTTAAGACAATGTGATCTGTTGTTCCAGGAGCCTTGCTATATCGTTGGCACATTGGAGAGCCTTTCCGTTTCCACTTGTACATTATATAGGCGTCTTCGCATGTCTTGTCCGAAGTCGGTTGTTTATCACCCAGTGCTTTTTATTTAAAGGTTGTGAAGCCAGGAAGAGGTTTGGTTGGATTAGTTATCATACTTCCACCTGTTGGAATGTTCTTTCCCCATTCTTTCCTCCATTCCTCTTGTGGACTTAAGTTTTCAATCTTTGCATTTTAGAACTAGAAGGAGTTTCTTGACCCCAGTCTTCTTGTTGTTGGGGCTTCCTTGTATATTTGTTTAAAAGGTATGTTGTCTGCCATATCCTCGATTCTTTTGATTGTTTTCTGTGTCGCATCTTCTCTTCTGATTAACATGTATTGGTGGTCTATTGACCAGTGATCATCAAACATAATCCTTAAAATTTGTTTTATACGTTATTGAAACCACATCATTTCCACCGTATAGGTAATCTTTTCCCGTGTCTTTGTCCTTGCACTTTATGTTGATCTAAAGATATTCTGTTTTGCTATCGTTGAATTGGAGCTTATAAGAGACCATCTAATCTTAGACGTCAGTCTCAAAATTAGCTACAAGCGGTTTTGTGTCAGATGGTGTAACAGATTTGTACAATTGGGTGTCGTATGCGCACGCGTGATAGTGCAGACTATGACGTGTTAAGATCTTTGTCAGGGGGGCAGTAGAAAGAATGTAAAGAATTTGCCCAAGGAACGAGCCTTGTGGAAACTCACATTGGAGCTGGTCAATGGTTGATAGAATACCTCTGACTGAAACACATTGACTGCGACCACATAAGTATGAGCTGGGCCATTTCTTAGGAACTCCAGTGATAACAAATAAGATCGAAAGCATATCTTGAAGAATAGGATGATCAAGCGTATCAAAGGCAGCGCTAAGATCCAATAGCGAAAGCTGTGTCGTTTTGTCTTCGTCTGCAGCACATAAAAGGTCATTGTAAATTTATTTTTAGCCATGGTGTTTCTGTGTTGTGAAATTCTTTATAGGCTTATTTATTTATTTCACACAAGTTGTTCGAGACAAGGTGTTGTGTTGGTTGCACCATTAGAAATACTTTCTCTTAGAAAGGAATGGGAGGTTTGATACTGGTCTATAGTTACTCAATTCTTCGGGTGGTTTTATTTGCCTTTTTCAGTGATGGTAAGATAGCATGTTTGAATGACGAGGGCAAACTCAAGAGGAAAGAAAATGACTGATGATGCTAGTGACAGCGCTGCAGACGTTACCGAAATATTTGAGTAGGAGGGCCTTTGGGATAGGGTCTGATTGACATGGTTTCTGAGGAGACCTTTTTATGATATCCTTTATTTCTTTTTCTGTGAGAGTTCTAAACGTGGCAAAGGGTTCTCCGTAAAAAAGAGTCATACTTTGGCTGTAATGGTTTATATTGGTCAAGTGTGTTCTTATTTTCAGATCCTCTCAACAAAATAGCTACTAAATCTGTCCGGTAGTTCACTTAGGGGACACAAACTAGACAGTAGTTCAAATTTTTTATTTCAAGTCACAGAGTTTGTGAGTTGGTAAAGTTCCTTTGATTTGGAGCAATTTTCCCGTAATTTGTTGTAATAGAACTATTTGGCAGCACTAATAAATTTATTCACTTTTTTTTGTTACGTATTTTAAAGAATTCTTTCAACAGAGTGAGTTTCTTTTTCCTACATCTTCGCTCAGCTTGCCGACATGAAATATGCGTAGCAACCAATTTATGATTCGGACAAATTTTTGTTTCCATCGTGGAAAAATAAGAAGTTGAGAAAGATTCTCAGAAAAGTTATGTTCGTCATGGTCTATACAGAGTGAATTGTAAAGCGTGGGCTGAATGTTGATCGCAATGTAAGTGAAAGCTAAAGAAAATCCTGCAAAACGGTGAGATTAGTTTTTTTTTTCCACTGCAGCTGCTTGGTGCATATAAATATTGATCACTTTTAAGTGTTGTGGAAAACAGAAGCTCTAAGTGCCTTTTTACCAACCATAATATCTACAGTTTTATTTAAAAAGTTGTTTTGTTTTCTACTGAAGAATAGGGCAAGTCATAGCACGAGACAGAGACTCCGGATTCAACGGGAAACTCCGATTTCAGATCGTTGGCTCGTCACTTAATGATACCAACAAATATTTAAGGTAGGTTGTAGTTAACTTCAGTTCAATGAGTTGCACCTGAGGATATGTGGTCAACGTTAAAATCCAATCGCTTTATATTATGGATAGAGTTGTACTGGAGCCTGCCTGTCTGCGGAAAGAGGATTAATCGGAAGAAAATAAACTACAGGGAAACATGACACAGTGGGGAAAATCACTGTCTAGTTACACAGCCGCAGTGTAACATTTTTCCTCTATTTATATACACATTGAGTCTGTTTTAAACCTCCCTCTTGTCGGAGATGGGCTGGGCTTAGTATAGCTCTACCCTAAGTCGAATGTGATGTTTAGCGTCATTTACTCATATTAATGACTTTGGTTCAGAGACATAAGATATAGGCTAGTAGATACAAGTTTTAAAGAAAAATCTCAGCAACATGACTTTTTTCTTTGTGATTTAGGGCCGGGATCCACAGCGTAAGCACTTACACTTGATCATGCTACGTGCGTTAGCGTAGCAGGTAGCCCGTGTACACACTACACAGCGTCCTCACACGTCCTCACAAGTTGATTTTTAGCGCTTTCTTCTCTCTGCCGGCAATGAGATAGATCAGAGAAACGGCGTTGACAGGAAAGAAGATTATTTTGGTGGTGGTTAAGGAGGGGGCATAAATTATGCTATGATGCCGCTCATATAGCTACAGGATCAATTAAGTCTTAAGACAGTACTTTGCTCAAATGACAGCAGAGAAAGAGTTGAGATGGCAAAATAGAAGATGGTGCAACTTACCAACATAAGGAAGGACAATGAATACCAACAGACCTGAAAATCAAGCTTCTCAAATTTCTAGTCTGTCCAGTCTTGTTTTATGGGAGTGAGGCATGGACCTGCCGGAAGGCAGATGACAAAAGGTTGGAAGCAGCTGAGGCGTGGCTCTACAGGGAATTACTAAGGGTGAAATGGGCCGATAAAAGCATGAATTCCAGCATACTATCAGAACTGAAATCCTCAAGAGAGATTTTTTATATTGTTAGCAAAAAAAGGCTAAAATATGTTGACCATGCCATACGAAACAAAAAATCAATCTCATGGCTACAGTATCTCAGGGAAAAGTCAACTCAGGAAGGAAGTCAGGCAGACCATCCATCACCTATGTTAGGGCAAGATTACGCTCAGAACAACCTGGGTTATCCGATCACGAACAGGACAAACAAATCGAACTAAATGAAAAACTCAACTGGAGAGGTGGCAGTCTAGAACAAAAGTTTATATACTAACAAAATCAAATATTCAATATAAGATAATAGATGAATTAAGTAATCACATGAATGACGGATATTCTATAAAGGAAACACAGAGAGGCAGAATGGAGTTAAAAAAAGATTACAGAGCAAACAACTGCAACAAAAATTCCCAAATTACTACAGTACCACAAAAAATATGCTAACTTAAGTTACACAAACCTAAAAAGCTTCCCACCCCAAATAATACTCCGAACTATTATGTCTAGTTTGGTCAGAATACAATAATCTTCGAGCTCGATAGAATACTTTTAGGCTTCAAATCCGACGGCGAGTATCCATCGCCGACAGTCTGGCAATCGTGAAATCCAACAATGGGAAGCTGGACGCTCCCGGAGCTTGACGAGTTAGACAGACGTTTAAACTTAGGGAAGCAGGGCTTCCGTGACCAGTAAAAGACCGGTAGAGTGGAGACCTTAGAGGCCGGCTAGTGACCACAGGACGGCTAATGAGTAACTTCATGTGGTATCGGGCGTGGCCAGAGAAGACTGATATGTAGCACAAGTTCCCTCAGGCAGGTAACGCCGGGACACCGGAAAGACTCAGACACTCAGCAACCAGGTAGGGTCAGGAGCATGTCAGGCAGCCAGGTAGGGTCAGGAGCATGTCAGGCAGCCAGGAAGGGTCAGGAGCATGTCAGGCCGCCAGGAAGAAGGACACCTGACCAGAACAGCAAACGTGAACTGAAGCGGCCTCACAATTGAGCAGAAAACTGGCTCAGTAGTCGGGAGATTCAAGAGGTTGAGACTCTGCTGACTATTCTACAGCACACAAAGGATACTTTCTCTACACGATGATTACGTTAAATAAAGGAGTAGAAAATATAATTCACAAGATAGATAGGCATGTGCCTATAAATTGATGAGAAAGTTGCGACAATCTTGGGGCCAGCTACAAATCACTGTTATGAACTCAATAACCATTATCACACAAAACTCTGGCTAATTTACACTGTGGCCCTCGAAGAGGTTTATAAAATATATATTCAAACACAAGTCGTCTGGGACTACGCCACTGGATCCTGACTTGCAAAAAAATATATCACAAAATCTCCTCACACTTGATGAGGCCCTACTCCCGAGACTGCCGCAGAGAAAACTAATTACTATATTATCATAAAAATTTAACCACCTAAACTATCTAAGTTAGTTCCGCAAGGGAAAGAGACAGTTCACCAAGCATAAAACATGCAACGAGGCACCCAGTACTCACAGAAGTATGCACAGTCAAGCAGTACAAACACACGCACAAGCATAACGTTGCACTAGCGAGTACGAATCATTAAGTAGTTCAATAGGTCAATACAAAAAAAAATACAGGGCTTTCCAACTTGAAAGCTGTCCTAACAACCTACATAGATACCAACATAATGAAATGTGGTATGAAATTACAAAAAAAATCTCACATGAAAGCCTGGAACAAGGAAGAAATGGACAAGGACAGTAATGTCAGAGGCGGCAGCAAACATTGACCACGCTGACAGGTGACAGGTGAGGCTGGCGACGACACATCCTGAACGGTGCTTCAATTTTCAATTGTTATTACTTTTTTTTTTCATCAACATCATTGCGCCATCAAAAGAGGAAAAGAAAATTATACAAGAGTTTATTGATGAATAAATGTTCTATAATTAGTCCGTAAAGTGGAAAGTCAAAAGTAAAGAGTTCAACAAAACAGATTTAAAAGAAGCTGGATGTGACACTCTACAAATACGGAGTATTATGACGATGTCACCAACGAGGATCTTTAAAAGAAATTCAACTCCATGAGGAAATGTCTTCGCAGGGAATTTTAAAAAAACTGTACTGTTCTCAGAAATCAGGAGCCGGAGCAATGGTGTATACGAGCCGTCACTATGTTATTTTGGTGTAGGCCTACTTATCTTTTCTGCAAGATCAAGAAACACCTGCACCATCATATTGCATATTTATATCTTGCTTTGTTATAAGAGGTCTCACAAGCTCCAATAGTTCATCAATTCTTCCATCTGCAAAAATATAAATAAAAAACCATTGAGCCCAGCACATCACAGCTCATATAATAATTTGGAATAGCCAAACTTTTTGCGATGCAACAACCAATTTTTTGGCCCACTTTTTTCTGTTTTGTTTTTCTTTGCAAGGCTAAAGCAAGAGCTAACGCTGTTGGTCCATCCGTTACGAGTTCTTGGAACAAACTGATGTTTGATAAACAAGTTTGACCATGTATAGGGAAACGTCAAACTGTCAAATACATCTGATCAAGCATGTGTGTCGAACGAGTTTGACCATATATAGGCCGCTTTACTCAGTTAATTTTGCTCACACGTCACTGACGCTCACCTAACACAACGGCTTAAACGCAATATAACTCAATTTTTTTTATAAACAGCTGTTGAAATTAAAGTTTTGCATTTTTTTTTCGATATCAATTATTATTATTACGACTAATATCTTTCTTTAGTTTTGCAAACATCATTATTCATAATGCCATGTAGCTTTTCAAGATTTATGCAACGAGATGCACCATAAAAAGGCTTGGTGCAATAAATATCCACAATTCGAATCTGCTCTTGAATTTCAAGAAACGGCACGTTGTGGCCTCATTTAAGGGTAGTAGGGTTCCAAATGGCATTTCTCTATGATACTATTACTCTGCTTTGCAAAATGTATTTTTAAATTGTTTTTTTTCACCCGTTTCAGAATATGCAGCTGGTGTTAGATCTGAGAACAGATGTCATTTTAACTATGATAAAATAGTTCGCGTACCAATGAAATTCGCGATTTTTTCTACATCAATGATATGAATGACTTTCTAATTACCCAGTAGGCCTACTTTGAAAAAACATATTATCACTTTAAATTTTCAACAACTTTCTAACTATGTGCAACATGCATAAGTTTGTTGCAAAACATGTCCATAGTGGGTTTCTCTTGAGTTTTAAGGAAAGCTGTTTTATGGCATCATTTATAAGTAGTAAGATTTTGATTTCCGTGTTCTAACATTATTTTTCGAACCTATCTGACCTAATACTATAAAAATCACAAAGACAAAAAATTATGTTGCAGAGATTTTTCGTCAAAGTTTGTGACTGGGCTAATACGTTTTTTACAGCGATGACAATTTTAGAAGCATATTACAAAAATCCTAATTCTTTGATAAAGTATTAGGCCTATACAGGCCCACATCAGCGCATATTCTTATTCCTTTAAATGTACATTACAACACATTATGTGATTTCTGATTCGGATGAGTATGAATTTTGTCACTACCAGATAAGGCTGCTCATGTCCCGTCTTCGTATGAAACACACAATTTGAGAAAAGGCAAAAGACTTTAAACACCAGCTATCCTCAATGATTTCTTATTTTTCTTTTGTTTTCAAATTAAAGTGTGGACTCAAGCGGTTGGATCATCGCAATAGACAAACCTCAGCAAGATTCTTCCATCACATTATTTGTGGCGGCAACAGACAGAGGGTTGCCCATAAGAATGACAATGGCGACCTTTTACGTTATCTTCAACGAATCTATAAACAATCAATCGAGTTCACCTATTTACGCGGTGCCACAAAAGAGTTCCTTCTCGTCAAATTTAAATTCTTCGCAGACTAAAGCCATTTTTATTTTGATTGGCCTGATCAGTGCGTGCTCAGCGGCTTTGTTGGTTTTATCCTACCAACTTTGGAAAGCAAGATCGTCTTTAAGGTAACGAATCCTGTGCAGATTTTACTCGTTGTAAATCTCAGAGATGTATCACTAAAACAAATGAAAGGAATCTTAAGAAAAGCCGGTCAGGATAAAAATGAACTAAAGCCAATTTAACAATATAAGGCCTAAATGTCTAGATGTTGGGCTACCTAAGGCCTTGGCATCGAGGCTTTGTTTCAAAACAAATCACTTGTTGGATAATGATTTTTATACCTTGTAAAATCTGTACAACACAAAACAACAAATAGCATTTTTAACGTACAAGTAAAACAATCAATAGCATTTTTAACTGGTGCAGTTTTCGTTGTATGTACTGTTTTTCTTACAGATTTTGTGCAGATTTAAAGCTCAAAAGCACAAGAGAACCATCACGGTCTTGAATCCACATAACAAAAAATAATTTATTTGGCCTGTTTCGAACAAAAAAGACAGGTTTCAATTGAAGAGTTGATAGCTGGAAGAATGTTTTTAACCTTTTATCAACATTGCACTGACAATTTCCACAGATCTTTGCGCACGAGACATTTAGGCACTGCATATCAAGATTACAGGTGAGATAAAGATAATTGTGTGAATACCTCAACCCATAGGCTGCCTTACACTAAAGGTTCTGTGGCATGACGCGTGTTCCATATAAAAACCAAAAATTATCTCAGGATCGGGGACTTTGAAAAAAAAATCGGCCTCTATATATCACTTACATCCTTTTCACATGGTTACGTTACGATGGAATTAAGAAGTAAATCACAGCTGTTTAACCAGCCCGTCGCTGGTACTTAGCTTCAGTAAATCAATAGCACACACATCATGTGAAAGGACTCATAAGGTCAGTGTTTCCTACACCAACGTTCGATCCTCAGGTCAACACACTCTAGTCTGTATCTCCTCGCCCCTCGACATAATGCAAAGTTACATGGTGTTCGCCACTCGCAGATTGAATTCGGTCTGCAGAGCGACACCGTAAACCTAATACATGCATGTCAGTACCACAGACTTCCACCCTATAAATAGCAAGGTAGCTATAACTAGTAATTTATAGGGTGGAAGTCTGTGACCAGTACATGTACTGTAAAATTTCTATTCCTTGCGTTCATTCATTAATTCTCCTTGCTTTTTTAGATCTTTGCTCTATCTAAGCAGGCAAACAGGCTTTCCGTTCAGACATAATGCTGTGTTCAAATAAAATGCAGTGCATGTATCGCAAAAGGCCAAAGGCCAAAATATTATTCCGATAATTACGCAGCACTTTTTCTGGAAATGCCAGCATGACCAGAAAAAATATCTCCTTGTTCACCGCACTCAATGGCCAGGTCATGTCTTTTTAAAATATAGTTCTGTCCAAAAAATTCAGGCCTGGAAAGTTTGAACATCTGCTTGATTTGAACGAAATTTATATATTTATACATGTAGTTCAATTGCCAATTTAATCCTTCTTTAATAGAATAAGATCAATAATTTGAAATTAGGATGATTCGAACTTAATCCTTGTCCCTGCTGGGTTCGGATTGGACTGAATGGCTTCCCCAGCCCTCTTAATGATCCCATGTGGACTGTGGAAAAAGGGGAGGGGGAGGAGTCAACATCATCCAGATAATAGTATTTTTTCGTCATTGCATCGTCAGGTCGACTGCAGTCGCATCAAGGAATCTTTTGGATGAGACAGATCTGTGTATTCCTCACATATTACATGTATAGTCTGTTTTGCCTCTCGTATGGTCTCAAGCATTAATCAAGACACATCTCGGTTGCTCCGCTTTTCGACAAACGACGATGTATACAGTTAAAGTCAGTTCTATAAAAGTCGAAGTATCTTCAGTTTACTTGATTCTTGTTGTGTATTTGTGTGTGCGCCCGCGCGCGTGTGTGTGTCCCATGGCCATGGGGACAATTATGATAACGACTTGCACATAACTCGATTTTTCACTTAAGTCGATACTGTTGAATATATTACATGGAGATTGAATGAATCAGAGTAGCTATTAAGCCTGTTATGCCTTGCTTAAAGTGAATGTAACGGTTGCATTAGCCTCATAAAGTCACTTTGATTTCATTATTACAAATAATGATAAAAACGGAAAGTCGTGATTTTTCAATATACACTAAACCCACTAAGGTGCTCTCAAATTAGAGCAAGAAATGATAAAAGCAGTGCATATTTCAGCAAACATACAAGCTATTTTACTCTTGACAGCTGAGTGTCTTGCACAAAATCACAACGATAAAGCCCAAACGTGGTACGTGTACATATTATTATATAATGTAAAGGCAAAGGGTATGTTATTATAGATATCTCCAATGAGCCTGACCTAAATATACCCACAAGTAACCTCGTGAGAGTTGTTAATTGCGCGGAATTGGGTATCAAAAGTGCTCTAAGAGCATTCGTTGACGCAGCAGTGCTCTCCTATCATGCCAAATAAGTATACTGATGAATAAATTCACTTCGGAGTGGCCGGAAGGCGGAAAGGGTTGTTGTGTTATCAATCATCACGTGACCCTGCTGAGGTTTAGGTCAGCCCCGTTTTGAGCAGGTATTATTTGAGAAGTTGTGGCTAAAGTGGCAGTATAGGCGTACCTTATTGTTTTAATTTGTACGATAAAGAAACTAATACTTTAAATTCCTTATCACGTGCTATCTTTGTTTTCAGATTTTCCTGGTTTCCCGAACAGGTTATTCATGAAAGTAAGTACACTTTAACCTTAATATTATGACAGCAGGCTATACTGTATATTAAATGTATCTTTGTTTTCATAAAGTAGCTTTCTGAACTTGCTTACGATTCTCTATTGCTGCAGTAATTCCTTCCGGTTTATTAAGTCCATCTTCACCTCTGTTCTCCTCTTTATGGTATATTAATGTGACTTGTATTACTCTTTTCTTTACATATTCCATCTGTTTTCAGACCATGACGTTGATAGGACTGCAGCAGATAAGCCACCCACACCTAACATGGGATCTACATTATCACCTATTTTCTCATCGGCTGCTTTGAAGACATTCAGTTCAAATAGGTCTGTGCCATGCACACGTACATGTAGTTCCAGACAGGATACTAACACAAGAGGCAAGCGTGCCACCGGGCCGACAGAACAGGATGGGGCAGTTAACTCTAGACAGACCTGGACAAAGATATCGCTTTCTAGCAGTTCAGAAGACGGGGACTCCGGAAATTGTGACATTGTAAATGTACAAGATGGTTGGGGAAGAAGTCAGAGCCACTCCAGAGGCCGAATTAGCCCACTAGAAGCATGTTACGAAATACACGTGGAAAGGTGCAGCAGCCGTAGCAGGGCTAATCGCACAGCTGACGATGGGAAATTTGGAGAGCCATGTACACTGAGTAAGCCTAAAACTTTGAAAAATGACCCTCATTGCGGCCTAGCGACACCGGTTGATACGGCATATAGGGAAGAAAAATATCCTGCAGAGATGAGGTTTGAAGATAAAGGAGCAGCAATGGATACTGCCACCTGTGCTATTTCCTCTAAAAGCAATACAAGCTCTAGTGTCGGGTTGATGTCGTTAAAATGTGCTTACAGGAAAGAAAACTTGCGAGACAACAGTGTCATATTTAATCAAAATTTCAATAAAGTACGTGACAAGTTAGCAAGAGAAATGGGATGCGTGTACGCTGGTGCAGTAATTTTGGTGGATGATGACGACCAGTCCAACTCCGGTTACCTCACAGAATCATGCTTAGCGGCATTCGAAGACGACCTCATCCGTCAAACAAGTCCTTGTCTGCCTAGTAGGCCTACCTCCGGTAGAAGAGGAAGTGTCATTAGTAACTGTCCAATACAAGTGTGCGATGATTTGCCTGACCACTTGATCAACACCCACGATATTCACTCTCAATCCCATGAACCGAGCATTTCTCATCTAATTTATCAAGCCGAAGATCAAGACTCTGTTTACCCTTCAACTCTATCATATACGTCTGAAAAAGAAGTACATGTATTAAGCACAGGTCTAGGTCAGACAGCGCTACCACGAGGCGGTTTGTCACTTGGATTGACAAGGAGCTTCACGTCTTTAAATCACCTGGACTTACCAAGAAACAGGTGGGATGAAATTGAAAACTGTGATAATGAAGAGAGCGTGACTCAGTTATGAATCAGATAAAAAGGTACGCAACTCTTGAAAAAAGTCAGCCCTGTCACATTGTGTTTTCGTTTGCTGATTAGCTTTCATCTAAGTGTAAAAATACATGTATGTGTGTGCAGTTAATAGTAAACAGTGTTAAAAGACTTGGCAGTGGGTCGTTGAAGTAGAAAATAGGCCCTATAGAAGGAATGATGAGGGGTTTTATGCATAGACACGGGTGGTGATAGACCCTATAGCAAGACGCAGAAGCT
>BMAT01004469.1:63197-82227 GCA_019649035.1 Elysia marginata | reverse complement strand
CAATCAATCAATCTTGTGATCATTTCTTGACGCCTACCAAATACATGGAAACTCTTACCTTTTCTTTGTGTTTCTGTCTACTGCTACTACTATTACTCTCTCTCTTTTTCTCTCCCCATCGCTCCCCCCTCTCTCTCTCTCTCTCTGTTTCTGTCTCTCTCTTTGTCTCCTCTCTCTGTCTCTGTCTGTCTCTCTATCTGTCTGTCTCTCTCTGTCTTTCTCTCTCTCTCTCTCTCTCTCTCTCTCTTACTCTCTCTCAATCTTACACCCGTGTGGGTACGGGGCCCTCATTCGGAGGGGAGCAAAGAATTATACCCACCGTATGCTTCTCTCGCGTGACACAGTAAAAAGCTGCTAAGGACAAGCACTTTCCTTCTTGCTTTGTCCTCTTTCCATCTTCCTCTCGTACTTCTGTCGTCCTCTCTGACTCTTCTATCCCTGTAAATCTACTTCTCTCCCGACTATTAGGCACCTTGTTGGCCGTGAGGTGCGACCCGTGAGCGACAGGGTGGGGATCCTGGTGGTTGAGGTGAGTTTGCCTGCAGGAATTTGGTCGGGCGCCCATCAACATACCACTTTGGCCTCGCCTTTTCAATCGTAGACGGGAGAGCAGTATGACCTATACTTTTCAATCGGCTGGTCACTAGTGGGCTTGGGTCTTCCTCCCCGGGGTAGCCCTGGCGCAGCAGCCGTGGGGCTGACTACCCGGGGGACCGGCTCTGTGGCCTAGCGGTAGAGACACTCGCTCAGAGATCGGGAGGTACGGGTTCGATCCCGGGCCGAGTCAAACCAAAGAATTTAAAATTGGTATTAGTAGCTGATCCGCCTGGTCTCTGGCGTTATGGATTTAGTGCTAAGTCTGGTCGGCCCGGTGTCAGGATAATGTGATTGGGTGTGGTGTATGCAGCGCTCCGTACATCACAGTGTGGCAGCACGCTTTCAATTGTCCCAAGCGTCGTCTCTGATATAACCTTGTAGTTGAAAAGAGACGTTAAAATTCAAATAACCAAATCCTCCCTGGGGTAGCCCTGACGCAGCAGCCGTGGGGCTGACTACCTGCGTCCCCTTGTTGGGCTCGGTGGCGGATGGGGCGCCCCGGGTGCAGATACATATAATTAATACATGGATAAATCAACTTCAATTCAACCAGAAAAGAGGCCAAGAGTTGCGTTGGTGGGTAAGAGGGGGGCCGAGAGTGTTTTCTCGCCCCTTGCTCCCCAACGTATTTACTTGAATGTGGAGTCTGTGGGGAGAGTCGGTTTCCGACCTGTCCCCCTTCAGACTACACAGAGAAACAATGGGAATACTGGGAGGAGAATGCAAGATTTCGAAGAAATTAGAGGAGTGTTAGAGTTGGCGAGAAAGTCGGGTGAGGAGAAACTAACAACGATGAAAGAATTGGGAGGTATAAAGGTGAAAGTGGCAAGAGATACGTATTTGAACAACTCTAGAGGGGTGATTAACCACAAAGATTTGAGGGGCAGCAAGGAAGAGGGGTTAGTGGAATGTATTCCTGGCGTTATAAGCGCCAGGAGGATCGAAATTAAGAGGGGGAGGAGAGGATCAAGACGAATACATACGTCTTTACCTACGACTCCCCCACCCCACCCTCTGAGGTTAAGGCAGGATACCTGCCTGTCAAGGTTAGACCTTACGTGCCCACACCGATGGCTGTTTTAGGTATCATCGGTTTGGGCACAGACGAGAGAGATGCAGAAGGAACATAGATCTTTGCGTGAAATGTGGTGAACCTGGCCACAGGGGGAAGGAGTGTGACAGAAGCCATAAGTGCATAAACTGCAAAGGGGACCACCCTGCAAGCTCGAAGAATATATTGTCCAAAGTATTTAAAAGAACAAGCCATCCTTAGGTACAGGGCCCACAACGGTGGCACCTTTGGACAGGCCCGTGCGGCAGTGGCAGTGGAAGTTGCAAAGGAGGTGCGACCGAGATTGTACGCACAGGCTATGCGGGGAGGACCAGCCCGGAGGGTGACGGCCCCCCTGACAACACAAAATAAAACTGAAAGTTTGACAATGGCTCAGAATTCTGCCACAAAGAAGGCAAGACCTATCAATGATAAACCAAGGACAGGTGAAACAAGAAAACCCCAAACATTTGAGAGATATGGAACAAATCCAGAAGTAGATTTGGAGAGCATTGACTCCATATGGAGCGTGCCGAAGGATTTTTGTCGTGCTGGTCGCAGGGCAGGTGGAACGTCTCCGCCTTGCCCTGCCCCTCGCCGGCAGTCCTCCCCTTCCCAACAGCCCTCCCCTTCCCAGCAGTCCCCCCTCTTCCCAAACCCCCCGAGGGCTCCTGCCCCGGAGGAGTCAGACAGTGGGGATATGGACACTGATCTGGGATCCGCCTTAAGTGCGGATCCTGGTAGGGGTCCATTATCCCCACTGGTTTTAATAAGGGAAAGTGTCCCCCTTCCCCTGGGCCAGCCAAGGAGGCAGGGGTAAAAGATATAAGGGTCTGGCAGGCCTGCCGGGCAAGTAAAGTTTTAGCTGTAGATAAGATTTTTAAATTTTTATGATTATTAGTATTTTACAGTGGAATATTCGTGGCCTCAGGGCCAACTTTGAAGAACTTTCGAATTTGACCAATAAGTTCAATAAGACAACTAATATGCACACACTATTCCGAGAGATGAGAGCCTCTCAGGTTGCGGATTATCTGAAAGAGATTGGATTATATGGCAAAATCTGAAGCAATGTATAGAAAACTTTTAAAACTTGTTAATAGTATCTAAGAGTTTTAAAACTTGATTTTAATATATGAGATAGGTTGGCAAGATTGTAGTGTCGAAGTAAACTACAATTGAAGAGATCGTAAGCCCTGAGATCATCGTTAATGATGGACTAGGCTTGTAAATATTTCAATCAATCAATCTCTCAATCTTACTTCGTGTCTAAATGTTTCCTTCTTCGTCTCTGTCTGTCTGTTTTCTTAAATCGGTACATGCGTTTCTTTTTTTTAGACATGAAAATAGACCCTCATTGCAATTTTCAACGTTCCTAGGTCATCGGTTTAACACAACTTTGAGCTGCACACACTGTTATCATTATTAAGCAACTTTTTAGTTCAGTGAGTTGCTATTTTAATCGGCGGAGGGGGAAGGGTACCTTTATAGATGATATGTACAACATTTGTACGTTTGTAATTTTCGTTAGGGTCAAATAATTTGTATATTTATCTCAAATTTTATTTCCTCAATAATCAGGCGTCAAAAGCCTAGTTTTATAGTAAAGATAGTTCTTACGCATCTTTTTCCTTTTGTGTATTTTAAATTCCTTTACAGATTACACGTTTTCTTTTATTCACATGATAAGCTGGGGTTTGCGCTTCGTTCAAAAAGCCAAGCTTATAGAAGTAGATCATTATTGGAATTACGTCTTTTTTTCTTATATTATTTCGGGGTTATTTTCCTCGCTCGATTTTGTCTCTCTCTTTCCTTTTTCCTTTTTTACGGCTTCGATTGTCTTATCTTATGTCAATTGATGTTTTGTGCGTTTCCTTCCCTAAATAATATTAATATTTGTTCTTGGTAGCTTCTTTTGTCTACCACGAAAACTCAATCGGTTTTAGAATTTTTTTCTATGCCCTTCGCTGCTTGATACTACGAAGCTTCGAACAGACAAGTTACACTCTCTCGGTACAATATGACGTCCTGCGTCAATAATACTTAATAAGAAAAAACATATTCTCTAGGTTTGTTTAGGAAACAAAGTTTTTTGTTTGTTTAAAATGTTATTGCTTTTTTTTAAATACCCTTTATCGATCTACAAATGCCATAGTCAAACTTTTTTAAGCCATCAATTCAATTTTACTTGAAATGACGTGCGGCGATGCTGCTGATGAAAAATTTTATGTGATGAAAAAATATAGGGCGAAACGCAAATTCGAACGGTAGTAGTTTTCATAATTGATTTTTACTTCATGCTTTGGGCTTCGTCGCTAATCTAAAATTTTAAGCTAATGCAGTTGGGAACACAACAGAATTTATAAATGAGAATGTTCACCAATGTTTGTGTTCTAGGTTTCGAATAAGGCTATAGGCTTGCTGACAATGATAAAGTGAAATCTAGATCTAGACCTAGATTACATTTGTTTTCTTTGGTTTTGAAATGGGTGTGCGTGAATTGTTATAAAACTTTCAGCTGTGATTCTTTTTTTCTGTTCGTCAGGCAAATAAATTGAAAAGCTTAATGAACAGGATGAATAAAATCTAGATTTTTTTACAAATATATTGTTTTGTTTGCTTGCCTATTGGCTTATATCAATTAGGTAATGGCATTTAAAAACTTTATCTAAAGGCCGTCATCTAGCTAGATCTAAGCGAAGAAGAGAAAGAAATCTACAAAAGGATAGAGAGACTCGACAGAGATGGAGAGAGCTAAACCCTTACGTTTGCATTGAAACAAAGAAATACTGATCAGAACGGGTGATTCTGGCAAGGAGGAACTATAATGAAACGT
Source organism: Elysia marginata (assembly GCA_019649035.1). Classification (NCBI taxonomy): domain Eukaryota; kingdom Metazoa; phylum Mollusca; class Gastropoda; family Plakobranchidae; genus Elysia; species Elysia marginata. The sequence continues at coordinate 77,743 of BMAT01004469.1, read as the reverse complement.
GCAAGAAAGAGGTACAAATGTGCAATCTTTATTGATAATTTCCAGAGTAGAATAGGTTGACTAGGGTCGGAAACAGAGATTCGAGAGTAGGGGAGCGGTCACTAAAATGAAAAAAAAATGCAGTGGAGTAAGAGAGACAGATAGAAAGAGAGTATGAGGGGGTGGCAAAAGAGTCCAGAAGGTAGAAATAAAGTTGGTGGTATTTAGTTTGATAAAGTCGGTGGTATCAACCATATGTACCCAATCAATTACCTATGCGAAGCACGGGCTGCCATAACAAGTAAATTTATATTCACCCTCCCCAAACTGTGATAGTCACCTCGTTTGTTATAGTATATTTCTTTTTGGAAAAACAAGAGGCATGGTCCTTTTTGGTGATAACCATTTTTGTGTCGTTGTAAAAGGTACGCAGCAAACATTTTCATCTTATCTCTGTTTTATTAACTTTTAGGTCTGCAAATTTTGTGTGGTGAAAGGTATTTTCCAGAGTGTACCGATTTGGATGCGGTTTTAACCAGAATGTCCTTAAAAATTTACTGTGTTTTTTAGTTCATGATTGTTTTTTTTTTTTGTTTTTTTTTTTTTTGGTTGTAGATTTTAGAACCAAACATTGAATTAAAATGTGAAATTTGTCCTTTGTTGTAAGCGACCAGATTATGAGGAAAAAACTGAGCACACTTGAGTGCGCAACAAAATCATTTGAGAATATCCTAAGATTTTTTTTACAAACCGAAATTTTTTTACCAATCCTAAGTGATCTGCTCATGAGGGGAGATCTCAGATCTTGTCATCTGATAGCCATTCCTGATATACATATCTAGCATTTAATTTGAAACCCGGATGAGCATTTTAGTTATCTTTCTAGATTAGAGCTGTTGATAACTTATTGATCTGGATTTTTTAAAACCTTATTTTATATGCTGTTCTAATCTATTTCGGGAAATTTGGTTTTCGTTTTTCAGCGTAACTGTATCTCCACAGAGCAGCGCCACTAATGCTCCAGCAGGCCAATGCATTTGAAGGCCACTTTGAACCGTTATGCAGGGTGTTGTAGGCGCATATCACAAATTCAAGAATTGCCCGTAGCTGTGTACCCATTTTACGTGTAACTGGGCTGGGATAAGTTAAGGTAAATTGCTTGCCCAATGCAATTGCAGCATGGCATGGTCGGGAATCGAACCCGCGACCTCCAGATCTCGAGTTCGACGCGCTAACTACTCTGCCACACTGCCCTATGCTGCTTTTTCAACATTGTTGATTCGACCTTTGAACAGAATGTAGTTTTGTTTTCTCGAGCCTGAGTCTGGAATCTTATTTGTGATTCTATCTCCTAAAATTCTAGATCTATCTTATCCAAACGTCTAGATCTAGCTCTTGATCTAGAACTATAATTAATTTTAAAGCCCGGTCAAGTAATTTAGTTAACTTTCTAGATTGAGACTAGAGCTGTTAATAATTTATTGATCTGGATTTTATCATGATAGTTTCCGCCTTTCGAACAGAATGTAGGTCTTTCAAGTTTAGAATCTTTAGATCTATAATATATCTTAATTTCTCAAAACTCGAAGGTGTTACTATCGAAGGAAAAGTTTTTAATTTTGCATTCAAACATTCTGGTGAATAGGTGCTCTCTGTATAAAGCCTTAACTACTCTAGCCACACACATTCATCATAGACCTACACATACACGAATTAAAAATTACAACAAAAAAAACTAAAATCAAATTAAAGGACTCAGATAGTATCTCTCTATTTTCCCATTGTCGTCCTGTATTAGTTAACAAAGTGAACACTAATAAATGACAATAAGACATAAACAGCAACGATCGGTAATATTACAGACTTTAAGCAGCAACGCGTGAGTATGACGCGAACGTCTGTGGGTCTATTTTTAGAAACTGGTTTCATTATTTTTATAGTTTCTCAATCTGCTTTCCCGATTTTCACGTACGCGTAGTGAGACACGGTGCGTGTGCTAAAGGTCTCTAAAAGGATTTTCACGTACGCGTAGTGCGACACGGTGCGTGTGCTAAAGGTCTAACGCGTACGTGAAAATCGGGAAAGCAGATTGAGGAAACTATAAAAATAATGAAACCAGTTTCTAAAAATAGACGCCACAGACGTTCGCGTCATACTCACGCGCTGCTGCTTAAAGTCTGTATTATTAGTCAAGTTACGTGAGAGAAAATCATTTATTGCGTGGGCCTTCCTGTCTTCTCCCAGCTAAAGGATATTTATTTTGAAATATAAGACCATTCAGTTTTTAAACGGGTTAAATTACTAGTGTTTAATAAATCACTTGACATCTAGCGTTCTGAGATCTTGGATCAATCAGAAACTGTTTAATGCCTTATTTTGTTGGTGACGTAAAGGCCTATAGTTTACAAAAAAAATTACCAATACGCAGTTTTCATTGCCCTTAAAATGCGTCAATGTTTTAATGAATTTATAGATTACATTTTTTTTCAGTTTGCTTTTAAGTTTTACACACATATATATATATATATATATAGCCTTAGATGTTGCTAAACTAGCTAAGGCTAAGAGGGAATAAATATACAAAAACTGTTAAGATCGGTAATAAGCATAGCATTTGTAATCAAGATGGTCATAAGCTTTTATTGATTTCAACAGATTTGGAATGCACAAATTTTTAAACACGTTTGTATAAGGGCTTTTCATCAATAGTTTGAATCGACCTTGGCATTGATTCATCGTTTTGTCTAATAAGAATATTAAAAAGTCTTAGATTAGTTTTTAAGGCATGTAATATTATTTTAGATATTGTCAACGATGTTGCTTTAGCTGGTATGCCTTCATTAGACTTCCCTGTTTGCAATTCTTCCTACACCGGTTGCTTCTTTCATTTAAGGCCAGTAGCTTTCCAAATGTTTTTCGCAGCTCTTGCAAACACTTTAACGAGATCCTTGCCCAGTTTGATAAGTCTCTGAACAATGGAGAGAGAGCGCCTTCCCACCTCTTCGTACTCTTTGCCTGCTTCAATAGCCATTATGCCTGCGTTTTTCAACTGCAAAAGAAATAAAAATGAATTTAAAACAATTTGTAAAAGCAAAAAAGAAATATGCTGAAGTTATAATTTCAAAAAATATATTCATCACATCAAATCTTAAAATAATATCTTTTAAAAATGTATGCACTAGATTTTACCTCAGTAACAGTGTCTGCAATGCCGTCGTCGACTCCATCGTTGATTTTGTCGGCAGAGGTTTTTGCACCTTGGATATATTTCGTTGCGTTAGTGATGCTCCGATTAATATCATTGATAGAGGACCCAATATCTGTTACGCCATTTGATACGACAACTGATATGTCGGTAACAGCGTCTTTAAAGGCAGCCTTGATTTTGCCACTGTTGCTAATGACCTTTCTGCCAACGTTGATAGCACGTTCCGCTACACTCTTGATAGCATTGATAACGTTCTGTGTAGTAAAAGAATATATAAACTTTAAAAAATACGCACCTAGCAGTAAACTTTCCCTAAAATTAGAAGTAGAGCATAACTCTTTAAATTTTTTAATATGTTACTCAATAGAACTTTATTAGAATTTTTGTTGCTTCCTAAAAGGGCTTTTCTGTATCCTACTGGTGGATACTCTGCTTAAATATACACAAGAAATGTAAGCTAGCTTTAGTCCGTTTAAATGGCTAGAAGGCGCCTTTTGGTATTAGAAAACAACAAACAAAAGTATCGCCCGAATCATCTCCCCTGTAACTTTAGAAGGTGACAGAGGTTCGTTTTTGGATGACAAACTTCGTAAACTAAAACAGCTCCAACACATTGCATTATACTCCTCGTTTATCAAGTTTCTTATTTGTTTCTTACTGAATACTCCAAGCTACTGTTATCTACTTTATTTTACTCCTCTGGTCATACAACTGTTCTAGTTTGTAAATCTTGCTAACCTTATTTCGTTTTGCATTATTCTCACCTCAAAGCCATTGGCAATAGAATCATCTAAACCTCTCTTGTTGACGTCATTTCCAAGAGATTTCTTCATGGTATTGGCTTTTGCCATCAATCTTTTGCCTTCGTTTATCAGACCGTTGCCTTTGTTGATGGCGCTCTCAGTCTTAGTCAAAATTATTTCTGCCTGTAGTACAGAGGAAAATGTTGGTAAGATACCCGTCGTAAATGAAGTTATAAGACCTATTAAAGTGGAGAACAGTATGACAGCGAATTTCAAAGACCAAAATTTTTTTTAAAGAAAAGAAAAAGTTGTCTGATCAGTTTTAACAGCAACAACATTTTCCAAATCGGTATAGAAAAAACTTGTTTTGTTGTTTTCCTTTTACGTTGATCATTAGAAAGAGAGGATAGGGGAGAATGGGGTTGATAACGATGCCAAGTTATGACAATGATGATAAAATACCACCAGGGAAGGGTAAAGTCGTGTCAAGTTTTTCAACTAAATCATTTTCTTTATGTTTTAGAAATTTGGCTTTATTTCTATGACCAGTTTAAAAAAATTTTATGTTCATACAAACACAATGCATTCGTTAGGTCAAAATATTTGAATAAAAGTTAATAGAATATTTACCTCTTCGTTCTCATTGTCAGCCACTTTATATGTAATGTAGGGGAACATCCATTTTATTGTTGCAATCCGAATTTTTTGTATGATTCTCTTAACTCCTTTTCCAACTGCGACTGCTGCTTTCTTCACTCCTTTTCCAACTGCTACGGCTGCTTTTTTCGTTCCTTTTCCGACTGCAATTGCTGCTTTCTTAGTACCTTTTCCAACTACAAGTGCTGCGTGTTTGATTCCTTTGCCGACTGTAACTGTTGCTTTTTTAGTTCCTTTTCCAACCACAATCGCTGCTTTCTTAGTTCCTTTTCCAACTGCAACTGCTCCTTTTTTAATTCCTTTTCCGATTCTCTTAAAGAAGCTCTTGAAACCTCGTTCCTGAGGGGGTAAAATTACGCGTTATTGTCTGAAGTTTGTTTTTTAAATCAAAGGTGACAACAGTGTGAATTATCTTAAGAAAATATAATGTGCAAAGTTTTGTACTTTTTGGATGTACTTAGCGCGAACTATTATATTTCTTATACCACAATCCTTTAATCTCGGCCGTCCACGTTACTCTTTATTAAATAATGAGGTTGGTAGACAATAATTATTAGGTACAACATCGTTATCAGTGTTTTAAGTTTGAAAGTAAAACCAAAGCAATAAAGTTACATTGTCGTTGAATAAATAGAAGAGTACAAGAAATGTAGTTATGATCATCATTTCCATTGGTATGATATTGCCCATATCATTATCGCAATGGTTACTTTTATCATTATCCTCATGTTGTTAGTCCTATTATTATTATTATTGTTATTATTATTATTATTATTAGTAGTAGTAGTATTAGTATTATCTTTATTATTAGTATTATCATCATTATTTTTATTATTATTACTATTATTCTCATCATCATCATGATTATCATCAATATTGTTGTCATTGTTATTGTTATTGCTTCCGTTATCACTGTATAATGTCTATATTACCCACCAGACCCATTATCGTGCACCTTAGTGCAAAATACCAACAGAATGGTCTGCATGAATGTACTGAATGTTAGCAATGAATCTATCGCAAAGTGGACTATTTTCAGTATGCAATCGGTATGTTGATTATGTTGATTGAGTGATAAATAATTTGATACATCTATGTAAACATCATGTATAACTGAAAAAAAATCTTTAAAAACGAACAACCTTTTTCTTTACAAAGGCCTCAACAGCCTTAGCCGCAAATGAAATATTTGTGAAAAATGGCATTTTGTTATATTGCTTTTAAGCAGAGTCTTACCTCACACCACATATGACTTATTGGCGGTTATGATCTCAGCTTCATCCATGTCAATCTAACACCTTCTTTCGACTAGATAGGATGAATTTGTTTTCTTTTTTTTTTAGATACAGCCTTTATCTTGAGTTTCTTTAAACCATCTTTATACATTTAACGAGCATATATGATGTCATTGGGTTTTTTGGCTGCAAATTAAACTGCGTGACTTATGCCTAGGTCTAAGTACAAGTACCCGTAATGGTCTTGGCTGTTGTGCTTTTATTAATATTCCCTGTCCATAGTACCATGATGTTATTTTTAAACAGGACCTGTTTAATGTTCTGAGTTTAATATAGGATACGCATCTTTTTATACTCCCCGTTGAAGCTTATTTATGGTCAGAGGCTTTGCCACTTCTGTAATTAGGAAGCCGCTATGTGGGTCAGAAAGTGATATCAAAGGACTTTTGCACTCTCATAAATTGTTGTATGAAGTGGTCGTTGAAGTCAGAAAGGGGTGTCAATATCCTACTTACTTTCGTTCACTTTATTTAAATGTTCCAGAAGAAAATGACAATTCAGAACCTTGTGCATTCTTACCTCCCTTTCTACATCTGTAGAGGATAACACTACGCCCACAATAATAGTTAAAACTGTGAGTCTTAGAAGAAGAGAACCCATCTTGATCTTGTTGAACCTGCAGTATCAAAGCAAATTTTAACGTTAGATTTATATCAAGAAATTTTTATGTAATACTTTATACTGTTAAGTTCACCAAAGTTGAATCACCTGCAAAAACAGCAAAACTCTCATGATCTATTGTTTCACAAAATGAGTCATAAATGTGGCGGCCACTAGTCCTTGAAATTAAAAAGGCAGTTAGAGCAAAGGATTTCATGTATTGAGTTTTTAAAGTGTACACATGCAGCTCTATGTGTTTGTATAAATTGAAAAATTGTTAGATAGAATCTTGGCATAAGATAACTTGGTAGACTTCGCCAACTTCCCAGAAGTTTTTTCGTAAACTGCAGTAACATTGAATATAATTTATGGACAAACGTGTAATTGTGCTATCGAATAGAAGCGACCTATAGACTGCAAAAATAAGTGAAAAAAGGTTCTTGGAAACCGATTCAAAGATATTTATTGATGAAGTTTTTGATGCGACCTGTATATTGATAATTACCGCTATAAGAACTGAAATATCAAGCGCACACAGTGGACCCCCTGAAGTGAGATCTTGAAAATTGATGGTAAAAATAGGTCTCATAAGAGGGGGGTGTCTTTGGTCAGGGGTTAAATTACTATACCTATATAAGCAGACGTACTCAAATTTAAAGTCTTATAAAAGGGGAAGTCTTTATTGAGGGGGTCTTAGTTGAGGGGTTCCACTATATTTTAAAAATGAATCACTTTTATGAATGCTATAAAAATAAGTAAGATGGAATTGCTATACACGGATTTGACACCGAAGTAACTATTCGCAATACTGTTGGGCATAATGTTAGTACGCCAAATCCAGTCAGGAAACGAACCGGAATACCTATGTCTGAAGCAAAAGTCCATCTTATGTTAAAAATGGCGGCTTACAAAAGACTAACGACTTTCTGCACATACATTGTTTGAGGCGCTCTGATATCTGTAAAAGAACTGGTGTTACATGGCTATTTCGCCTTGTTCACTGCAGAGTGGAATACAAGTTTTACATAGCAAATAATTTAGTTTGTCCATATAACCCTCCCTAAGCAACTGCTATAGAAACAAAGAGTATTCAACGGTGACTTCCTAACTCGAGCGGAGCCATCTTAGATTTGGGCTTGGTCTGAGACCACAATGAATCGGCTTTGACTCGATTATAGATGGACACATAACGAGGCTCAGCCCAAATCTAAATATTTAAAAGCTAAATGTAGATCTAACCGACAATAACAGGTTAATCAATGACTCAGAACCTGGATTTCGTCACCCTATAGTGTAACATCTTGTTTTTGATAACATCTTTTATTACGATTGTGAAAAATGCAAAAAAAAATTTCGAATAGTCTTGTTAAACCAGAATAGACCGCACCTACAATCCAAAACTTTTCTATTAGGTTTGGGCTTGGAAGTGGCCCACTGATTTTAAAATCTGTTACCATTTCCTTCATTTCACCAGTCTTGCCAGTGGGCCAATGTCATTGTTTGTGTCTAGATTAGGCACTTCACAGGCGTTATTGTATATCTCTAGACGTTACGGGGCTACGATGGAGTTTTTTTTTTTTTACTATTTTAGACAAAAATGTCTAGGAAACATAATGTACTAAACACCCTAGGATCTATTCCATAATTTACATTTTTTTTTTCAATACTGGCTTCTGGCTACATCCTACACAATCACCGTATCAGCTATATCTGCTGTGAGAGAAATTTTGAAAGTTGCCCGAAAGTCTTTAAATTCCAATCTAAGAAACTAAGGCGATGGAGAAGATCACGTTAATGCTGCAATATCATTGCAAAAGACAATTTGGCAGGCCTATCGGGCTTTAATCACAATATTATTGCGAATAGCATTGACACCATGCGCCCTACTGTTGTGGACAATGCCCGGAGTTATTCGCAACAGTAATGCGAATGACAATAGCCTTTTTCAAACCTTTACCATGTCGCTTTTGTGGACAGCTTTGGTAATGTCGGTGTGCTACAGTGTTTCATGTCATACACATTAATGAAGTAACATTCAGTTTGTTCTTGCTTTTTTCTTGGCAACATCAAACTTGCATTTTTTATCTTAAGAACAAAAACTTTTACTGTTTCTTGTACATGTCGTGCCCCTTTGTTTGCAATATGATCTGAGAGTTGGTCATTCAGTTTTCATGTTCGGCATGTAATGTCCTTATCCTTTGCTCACGTTCCGTTCATTCTTGCAGGCAAAACTCGTCCAGGTTAAATTACTAACTCTTTTTTAAGCCTCAGCATTTAAATAAAATAAGGTATCCCTTGTGTGAGTGTTTAACTTTATCACGTACCTATATATAATAAATCAGATATTATAACTTGAAGATTAGTTTAAGAAGTATTTTTCAGCTGTAATGTTTTATACTCACAGTCGGAGGACCTCTGATCGACAAAGCAGCACTTGATTAGCCCAATTGTGCCGCACTTCTCACCTCGACTTATATACATAAACCCGCTACTGTTGTGCCAAGATATGCCATATTTTAGGCAGTTTTTCCTTCTATAATCTTCAACGCTATCGCCAAATCCATGACGTATTAATGTTTTTTAAAAGTATTGTCCTTTTTATAAAAAAACGCTTGACGTCATTTTCAATATGTAAAATAGTTGGGTCGCTAAAATATTTGCTTTTGTTTTATTGGCGCCAACCCGAGCATGAGAAAAAACAGTTGGCTTGGTATTTACAGTCCGAAGCACAAATAAAAAATTGCATCAAGATTGCAAAACTATTTCATTTACCTTAAAAGTTTTTAATGTTTAGTGTAAGTTTTATCCGAGCTTAGGGTTTGCAAAACATTTTGTAAGGCAAATCAGAGTGACCTAGCAGGACAAAAAAAAATTAACACTATTGTCATTTTCCTACATGTTCGTTCTTTGAGAGATAACAAATGGTCAACCTAAAAAAAAGTCTGTAAGAGTAAGACAGAACTTTTTGTTTAAAAAATCGCTGTTTAAATTTATTTCTTCAGGATTTTGCAACATAAAGTGTAAGCTTATACGTTTCATTTTGTCAAATTTAAAGATAAAAACTATGATAAAAGAACAGCCCTTTTTGATGATCTGGAACGGGAAACCCCAAGAAAAGTTTCTTTTTCGGCATCGTCTAAGAGCTTCATACAATATGGGGGAAATCTGCTTACAACATTTCGTTCGGTTTGTCTGGAAAAATGTTTATGTTTCTGATTTTGCGTTCTGAAATTTAGCCTTACTGTGTAAACGCATCTGTATAATTAAATTTGTTCAGAAATTGAAAAAAAAAACTTAATTTTTCAAGCCAATTCATCACTTCCTCGAAAAATTGTCTGGGTCAATATTATGAACACGGTTGTTTTTAATGACGCATGGTCATTAATTTCTTAATTCAAGTAAATAAGTATGAAATTTGAAAAAACTGCGGTGTTTTCTACTAATTTTGGTTTTAAACTGAACTTCTTCTTCCAGGTGTCAGGTCTGGCGCAGACATCGACGATCAGGGATTTTCATGCCTCTCCTTCCTCAGTCTGTCGGAATATGTCAGGCTTAGGTAGGCTCTCGTTCAGTGTGTTGATGAAGCGCGACAGACTGTCAATGAAAGTCTGTCGTTGTCGTCCGCGAGTGTGTCTTCCTTCCACTGACTCGTGCAGCATTAGTTTTTCCAGACCGTCGCGCCTATTTTTATGGCTGAAAAATTCCATTTGTCTTTTTCTTAACAGTCGCAACAGTGACCTATCTGTATCGGTCAGGCGCAAGACTTCGTTTTCTTCTCTGTCCATGAAATTCTAAAAATTTCACGGGGAAACCACATTTCGACGGCCAGCAAACGTTTCTCTATTTCGTTGCTAATTGTCCAGCACTCGCTGCCGTACATCAAGACTGACCACACATATTATGTCTTGAGGCCTTTGACTTTTGTTCAAAAACTGAATATTCTTGTTTTTTAGTATGTTTCCCAGTTTTGTAAATACTTCTTTTGACATTGCTATTCTTTTCTTTATTTCTTGATCACCTTTAGCATTTGAGGAAATTGTAAAACCAAGATACTTAAATTTTTCTACTTTGTTACTTTTGTGTTTTTGCACTGGATTACGCAATGGGATTTGACTTACTTTTTAAATACAACCATGCATTCCGTCTTCCTTGCGTTTAGTTGGAGCCCCATGCTTTTACTTTCATAGGTCACAACAGAAAGAAGGGTTTGCAAGTTTTTTTGGGAGTTGGCTATGAGAACAGTATCATCGGCACATTTCTGCCTCCAGCCTTGACACCTTCGATATCGGTGATATTGCGTAGGATTACCTCGCTATATAGGTTGAACAGATTGGGCGATAGTACACAGCCTTGTCTCAACCTCTTTTGATTTAAGTAAAATCGGTGTATTCCCCGTCAATGCGGATTGAAGCCACTTGTTCCCAGTAGATTACTGAGTATTCTGAGGTCTTTGCCATCAATGTCCAGTTGATCTAATATCCGGAACAATTCTGAGTGTTCTACCTTGTCAAAAGCTTTCAATAATCGATGAAACAAAGGTAGACATCGCGTTGGACTTCAACAGCTCTTTCCATCAGCATTTAGAGTGTGAAGATAGCGTTTCGCGTTCCTTTGTCGGGTACGAAATCAAATTGGGATTCTGCTATTTCGGGGCGAATTTTGCTTCTAATTCGGGTCATGACAATTCGAAGTAGAATTTTGGTGGCATGACTCATGAGACTAATTGTGCGGTGGTTTTCGCACTCAGTTGCACCAGGTTTTTTGGAGGGTTATGAATACTGATTTTTTCAAATCTGATGGCCATTGACCTTTTTTTCCCTGTGCTTTCTATTCTTCATGTGACCCGGTTTGATTACATCATTAAATAACTTCTTTTGTTAGTTCATGCTGTGCGACACAAAACATTGGTAGAAAAAAGAACAAAAAATTAAACAATACAATTTTCTTCTTACACCATGTGTATGGTTCGACTCACTGGGGTAATTTTATATTTTAGAAAGGCAGGCATGCTGTGAGTAAAATGATTAGAGCATCACTCAATCCTCCGCTCAAGAGAGTCGCGAGGTAGCACTTCCCTATTCCCAGTCCATATGGGACTATCCAGCGTCACCGCGGGGCCAAAAAAATTTTAAGCTCTGTCTCGTGCTATGGTGACTTTGTTAGTAGTTAATTCGCTAGTCTATTCTATTATATTCTAGTGTAATGTTTAAATTAGGTACCAAGGGAGGAGATATAACGATAGAGGGGGTCTTAGACTGAGAGATATGCGTAAAAAGGGACCGAGAGAAAGGCTGAGAGAGAGGATGCGAGAGAGTGGTAAAGATAAAAAGCGAGCGAGGGATAGACAGAGAGAGAAAGAGAAAGCAGGGGTGAGGGTTTCTTTTTGCACAGTTTTAATTATTTTTTTAAGCTCGCTGAGGTAAAAATTACCAATATACATTTGGGCTGAGACCTGGGATCCTAACTTGCCATCGGACCTAATATTTAAGTCAAAGTGGGGAAGGCAAGGATCCACTGTGGTCGATCACGTCACCATATTTGGCATTTTCTTTGCCAGGATTTCTTGGTCAGCAAGTTTTGTTTTGTTTGTTTTTTGTTTTTTTTTGTTAACGTATTGTTACCTTTTGGCTCTTCTCTTTTTTTTTTTTTTTTGAGCTATGTGGCTCGCGCTGAGGAATCCATCTTCGATAGAGACCGACGTGTATAGGCAACTATGCAGTTGCTTTTCTAAAGGGTACCCCAAGAGGATTTTCTGAGCTGGGTGGTATATGAAGGGGTAATTTGTATATGATCAAAATTATTGCTTGACTTGTCGGATATGAGGGTTGTATAGGGGTAAACAGGTATGGTGTCGAGGTAGGTAGCACGGTGTGGATTCATCGAGATTTGACATAAGAGGAGAAAGAAGTGATTAAAGACAGGGTGTGTAGTGAGGGGGGAGATCACAGCAGAACGAATAAGAGACAGTTATTGGTTATTATTAAGGCTGCTATTTTAACGAGACTGGCTTTACCGAAACATAACGGGTCCTATCTATCTAAGTGTCTAAGACATATTAATGCAATTATAACAGTAATAATATTATTCGTACATCTACAATAATTATTTTACAAGTACAAACCATAAAAAATGCCGATGAGGAAAATCCCCTCATTAAAAAGAGGAGCAATAATAGTTGTAATAATATTTTGTTATAATAATAATAATAAAGATAATAATAATAATAAAGATAATAATAATAATAAAAAGAGTAATAATAATAAATTGCCCCTAATATTCTCCTTTAGTAAAGCGAAACGAAAGTATAAAGGAAGACAAAGGGCATTTAATATATTGTAGGCCTATAGATAAATGAATTTGTAAAGGGAAAAAACATACAGATAAACGAGAGGGTGGCATCAAGAGCCACCCAGAAATAAATTTCTAGGGTTTTTTTTTTAATCTTTATTATCCTTCAATTTGAGGAGGCGCCACAGAGTAGGATATCCTTAAATCCAATTCTGTTTATTTGCAACTGTAAAGCTTGTAACACTTTTAAACCTCCCATCTCCAAAGATTGTGGTGGTAGTAGAAGAAAAAAAAATCCCGGTGAAGGAGGCTCGAGTTGAGGCAGACAGTTGTTTCATTTGTGAGACACGCAGGATTGCTTCAACGACTTTTCTCTTATGCGCATTTCTAGTTCAAATGTTTTTTTTTGGACAGTAGGATTTACCGTATTTAACTTTGCCTATACACATTTTAGCGACCAGAATGATAAAGTTAATATCTGCTAGGTCATTTTTGTCATCTCAGTTTTGAAGGTCAGATTCTATGATTCCAAACAATGCATTTGTTTCAGTTAGTTGAATTTTCATTCTTGTTATACTTGCAATATAGTTGCTAACCTGTTCCCAGAATCCCAATAATTTTTTGCAACGATAAAAGAAATGTTCAATGAATTCTGGGGTTTCACACGTTTCACATTGATCCGATTCACTGATTTTCATTTTTTTTTAACACAATTTTTGTTGGATAGATATTATGGATGATTTTGAAATGGAGTGATCTTAGTCTCGATTCTTTAGTTGAGATCTCTCCAATAGAGAAGTAAGGCTGTACGTCTATATTATATTTCCTTTTCCAGAAACCAACTCTGCATGTACTAGTATCTTTCTTATTCACGAGTAACATTCTGAGTTGTTTATATTTTGTTTTTCCAAACAAACACTCTGCTTTTTCACTGATCTCTGCGCCCCGTTCTGAGATGCTAGCACCACCAAGCAGCAGTTTCCACTTATTAACTGCATTAGACATTGCCCAGTAGTCAAAGTGTATGCCTGGATAATAGCCTACAATGTGTGTTATTTCGTTTAGCGTTTTCAGACTGTTTTCACTAAACATTTGATGTACGTACCTCAATCCAGCTTTAAACCATTTCTTCAACCACATGGGTTTATTCTTATATCTTATGTAATGATTGTTGAAGAGTGGTTGTTTTTCTGTTGTGTGTCTGTTTTCCTTGTCTTCATCGTCCTTCACCACTTTCACCTACTCTAACCAGTTTGTCATGTTGTCATGACATCTCGCCAGAATTTACTTTGTATAGATTTTATTTCGTCGAATTCCTTAACGTCTATTGTGGCTTTCGTAAAGTATTTCAGGCATAGCAAGCTTTTGCTGAAATGTGTCACTAATTTTATTTCCGTTTTGATCTCTGGATTTCCCGTTTGATCTAGACATATCTTTCTGAGCCACTTTAAGAGAAAAACGCTTTGTTGATCTTTAATACTAATCATGTCACGACCGCCATCCTTTAAAGGCAGACACAGGGTGTTTCTTTTTACTTTTTCAAACGCCTTTGTATTAGAGAATTTCTTTTTCCATGGAAATCTAAAGATAAGGCTCTCAATTTCAGTTAAGATTTCCTTTGGTAGGGATAATGATTGAATAATGTAATTTATTTTTGAGAGTAAGAATGTTTTGGTTAGTATAATTTTCCTATATAGTGAAAAATTCCTTTTTGAGAATCGCCTAATGAGTTCCTTAATTTCTTCTATCTTACTGATCCAGTTTTGGGGTATTACT
>BMAT01004469.1:45471-61604 GCA_019649035.1 Elysia marginata | reverse complement strand
TTCTGAGGGTCCTCGAGAAAATTTGGGATGAAAATGTTCATATGCTCCTTAAACTCTTTGCTTTTAAGCAAAGAGGCATTAAACTGCCATCTTGATGGCCCTCTAGGGAAGGCATCCTCAACAAACTGAGTTACCACTGCCCGGTGGTCTGTCGAGGGAAAATGTACAATATCAGTGTCCGCCACATCCGATATTAAGTCTCCACTACAAAAGATATAATCTAGACGTCGAGCAATGAAAGGTTTATCCTTGCTCCACGTGAAATCTTTTTTATTTGCATTTCTTGTTCTCCAGCAATCGTGGAGGTTCCATGTGTGGAGAAACATATTAAATTTTTCCGTTTCCCGTGAGTGGTGCGGGGCCCCAGATATATTATCCAGTTCATTGTCTAATAACATAATGAAGTCTCCACCAATGATAAGGTTTTGACATTCTATTTTACTTATTATTTCGTTAAGTTTATCTATGAAAAAGTGTCGCTCTTGGGGTATTGCTGGGCCGTAACAGTTTAGCACAGTATATTTTGTAGTATCTAGAATGAATTCGATGCCTATGCATCTTACATTAAAAGATAAGAATTTTAAATTTTTACATTTGAAGTTTTTGTTGATTAAGATCATTTGCCCTTTACTTCGACTAGTATCGGGACGGTAGTATATATCACCCGACCAATCTAACTTCTATTCTCTCGCTCTCTCATCCGTCACATACGTTTCTTGCAAGCATACAATATCGAACTTACTGAGTTTTGTAAATAATAGTTTACGTTTTAATTTCTTATTCAACGCACGACAGTTAAGTGTAATCACCCGCATTGATCTTTACGACTTGTACGGATCAAATCGTGTTGAAGAAAAAAATAGAACTGACTTTGAAGTGAAATATAGCTCCAGTGCTATTTTTCAAACTTAATGTACTTTTCAATTTTGAAAGGGGGGAGTGGGGTGGGGTTAGCAGTCAAACTGTTGCAATGATAGCCTAACTATCTGATACTATAGTACGTGGAGTCCTGTGTAAGATTATGTATACAATCACGAGAGTATCTCTATGACAGTGTGTTTGCTTATTTATTTGTTGTTGTTGTTTTACCCACTAGGACTGTGGGGAAGACAGAAATCGCTAATCAAGAGGGAAAGTCCAGTGAACGGTCCAAGTTCAACAACGAATAAGATCAAAATGCGCTCAATGTGGCTCAGCCACGAAGCTTCCGCGTCCTCACTGTCGTACCAATCTACGGGAGGAGACTTTTCGCGCTCCATTTCACTATCGACTTCAAGACTTGCACATTCCTTTCCCCCTTCCTTCCTTTCACCTTTCTGCTTTTTTCTTTCTTTTTCAAGTGGGGTGTTTAAGGCACGTTTTGTGCGGCCCTCCGCTGAACGGGTTCTTCTCACCCCCGCCCCGAAGGCGTCCAGTGTTGTCTGCTTAGAGATCAGTACTCTTCGAGCTCTTTCTATCATAGCGCTCTTCTCACTGTTATGAGCTCTCACCTCGTCATGCTGCGTCACGCTCCTGTCCACCTTTTGTTTACTATTATCGGGGGCGGTACCAGAGCTGTCACTGTTTCCTACCACCTCACGCCCCTTCCCTTCCTTTGTCTGTGCCAAATTTGTCCCGCCTCCATTCTCGCTACAAGATTGTTCTCTGAGTCGCTTGGAGAGGCTAGGCAAGGACCTTTGCCATGAAACTCCTTTTTAAAGGAGCGTAGTGGCGACATGGTTTAAGCTATGTTTCTCTAAGTGGCAAGGCGGTGGGTGCCGAAGCATCTATAAGTCGAAGGTTCGGGTCATACCAAAGGCAGACATTTCGGGCATTTCCACTAAAAAGCCTACTTCTCTCCACTGCTAGTTTCATACCTTTACAATATTTCAAAGATTGTTTTCTGTAGTACAAATATGCAGTAAAGTTTGCTCCTACCTTCATCATCTTGGGGAGCGGAGTTTTTGGAATATTTATATACACAAACCGTCTGCCCGACTTAAAGCGGGTCAACCCACCCATTTCGTCACGGTAGTGCTCATCTTTCATGGGAGACCTTAAGGCAACTCCAAGTGCTCCAAGGGCGTCCATTATTTTACTTTCCGCGACTGACATTGGGATATTTCCAATCAAAAGTTTTGTTGTGGGAATCTCTCCCTGTCCGAGTACAAGGAAGGGGTTTTGACCGAGAACAGTGATCGCCTGTCCTCCCAATTCTACTCCCGACACAATTAGATCTCGCCTCGCTTCTACGGATGTTGGATAAATGCGCCATAACCCAGATATCTTCTGGGCACCGTCACAACTCCCCACTCCCGCAACCGCCTCACACGCCTTGGATTTGGAGGAAAGGATTGCATTTCTAAAGCGTTTTAGGGCGATAATAAAATCGATGTGATCTCTGCCGCGATCGCCAGGGCTCATCCAAGATTAAAATCTACGTGGGTGATTCTGGAACCATGTATTCGTAATGAAATAATCATGCTCGCCGCACCTTTCCACCAGATGTTCTCCACGTGCGTTAATGTCACCAATTCCATGAGGATGTGTCCTCTATTCTCTCGTTGCCCACTTTCGCGTTCAAAATCTGCCATGACTATTTTTACATCTTGCGTTTTCAGATCACTTTTGACGTGGTCTAGATCTTCGTAGAATTTTTCAATCTCGTCGTCGGCGTGTCATGAAGTGGGGACGTAAATTTGAATTATATAAATATCAAAAGGTTTTCCGCTGAGTTTGACCTCGAGTAAACGCTCGTTAACCGATCAATACCCCTGAAGACTCTTTGAATGTTCAGCATCTAATAATAATCCCACAGCTCTCTCATGCTCGTGGCGTCCTGAATAAACCATTGCGTGCTCCTCTGATTTAAAAAACACCTGCACCAGTCCAGCGCACTTCTGCAAGGCCCAAGATGCTGATACTCATTCTTGTCATTTTTGACTTGACGTCAAAGTGTCCTTTTTATTTAAAGTGTCCTAACGTTCCAGATACCTATTTTGATTTTGTTGCGAACAGTCGCTAGATGACGATCTGGAGTCACCTGCCGCACGTGACGATCCCTACCGAGCGAGACGTGTCCAGCTTTGGAGCTGGGCACCTCCTTTACGCTGTTAACTGATTTCAGATTTGCTTGGTTGTCCATGATTTTCTTTGCAAGAATACGATCTATTAGTTTGCATTGCTTTCTAGACGCGCAGTGCTCGTAGTGAGCGGGTGCTCCAGCCATTTTCCTAGTCCAGTAGAATCCTCTACCTGCAGCGGTGAGACAACAACCAGCTCTGAAGATCCTTCAGCTGCTTTCTACATCCAATCTGTTCCCTGCTGCCGGAACTTCGTGCGCTAGGAAAGGGGAGACGTTCCCACCCTTGGGCGTAACCCGCAGGCTCCCTCATGTTGTTTGGCAGGTCAGTCGAGACCAGGTCCGGGGGGGGGGGGGGGCGCTGCGAGCACCACAGCTACTTGGAGCCAGACATGAGCTAGATATACAGGTGTGGACCAGTGCTTCTTGGCCATTACCAGAGGTAATGCGACTGCCTCTTAGCAAAGGTGATACCACTCCCTGTATATCCTACCCCCCTTAAACTTAAAACCCTCAATATAGTCTCAATCAACTGGCCATATGTGAACGAACACGACGAAACTATAACAATACACTACAACACGGAATTTCATATACTACTGAGACAGAAAGTAACACACGCTTATCTTGGGAAAAAACTAAGAAAAAAAATTCACAACACAGAGAATTTAGTGCTAGGAAAAGAAAAAGGGAATGCTAAACCCAACAGATCATATGACCCTGTATTAGCAGCCTTATCTGAAAAACAGAAACAGGTCAGAATAAAAATTAATGAAAGTAAAAGCGACTCCAAAAAGAAAGAACTTAAAGCAAAAAGAAATATGCTTCTCCATGAACTGCAGTCTATGGTCAAATGTAAACGGAACAATGAATTGGATAAAGCGGTGGAAGATATCGACATATTGCCTGATCATGCTCATATGTTTAAAGCAGTCAAATCCCTGAATAGGAAAAAGTCAGAAAACCCCAAAATATTTGACACAGATGGAAAATTTATCACAAACATAGA
The DNA here is from genome assembly GCA_019649035.1 of Elysia marginata. NCBI lineage: Eukaryota > Metazoa > Mollusca > Gastropoda > Plakobranchidae > Elysia > Elysia marginata. The sequence goes on along the minus strand of BMAT01004469.1, from coordinate 57,534 downwards.
CGAAATAGAAACTGTCATTGGGAAAAACTTCAAAGATAATTCAGAGACGATCAAATTAATGATCTAGAACCTTTCCAAGGCGATGCACATGATCTTAACAATCCAATAACTACAAATGAGGTAGAAAAAGCCCTCGCCCGTCTAAACAACAACAGAGCGTGTGGAGAGGACGGAATACCTTGGGAACTCATCAAATGCGGCGCTGATACACTCGCCAAGGTTATTTGTAGCATTCTTAATAGAGTTTTCTCAGAACACGACGATATTAACATCAACGGTGGTAAAGTGATAACACTTCAAAAACCAGGAAAGGCTAAAGGCCCTGTCACTAATCGTCGCCCCATCATTCTGTTAAATACCTTGAAAAGAGTGCTTTCACTTATCGTGCTAAACAGAACTAAGCATGACATAAACGAGTACCTATCTCCAAGTCGAAGCGGATTTAGGGAAGGGAGGAGTACATCCGATATAGTGTGGAGTCACAGATGGCTAGTAAGCAAGACCTATGCCGAGAACATAGACTTTTTTATAACAGGCATTGTTCTGTGTTCAGTGCCTTTGACACCACAGACAGACACCTTCTCCTTAACATACTGAAGAATATCATTAGGGAAGACGAACAACGCATAATCAGATACTTACTTAGTAACACAGAACTATCTATAAAGCTCAAAGGATCATCGAAAACAGAATCATTCAAGTCAAATATTGGAACACCTCAAGGCGATAGCCTCAGCCCTGTCTTATTCATTGTCTACTTAGAACATGCGCTCAAAAACATACGGAAGATCGATACACTCTACACTCAAAACATATTAAAACTGGCATACGTAGACGACGTTGACTTTGTTTCAACAACTGACTTTGTCGATGTAGAAACAATTTAAAAAGAGTTAGCAGACTTCAGGTTAAATGTTAATACCAACAAAACTGAATTCACACTTGTTCAAAAAGACGGAGAAGATTGGAAAAAAGTGAAGAAAGTAGGCTCATTGCTGGGAGATGCAGAAGATATTGAAAGAAGGAAACAATTATCCAACAACCTCGCCCTACAAAAGCTGCAAGCATCTGGATAAGAAACGACAAGGTGAAACAAGTAACAAGACTAAACCTATACCGAGCACTCGTGAAGTCAATACTTTTGTATAACTGCGGCACATGGTCTCTGACAAAGCAACAAGAACACAAATTGAACTCTTTCCACCGCAGGCATACAATCCTCAAATTAAATATCCCACATTTCTCAGAAACAATGCTCTCTATCAGAAGACAGGTGAAACTCCCATATCTTTAACCATTCTCGAAGCGCGATGGCGACTTTTCGGTCATATTTTAAGACAGGCCATCAATACACCACCTAATGGCAATGACTAAATACATCAAGACGGAGGGAAGCAAACAACGAGGCCGACCAAAAACATCGACTGTGACTACACTACGACGAGACCTCAAGAGTCACAACAACGATCACTGGCCAACTAGGTTACATTCAATTACTGACCTTGAACACCTTCGCGACATAGCACAGAACAGATCCGACAGGAGGCACCTGACGACAGCAGTATACAGATTAGCCCAGGCAGTGATGTCAGTCGGCGTCGCAGCGGACGGGCATTAACTATCTAACTTAAACTGAACACTGAAATGAAAAATCAGCTGAGTCTCATAGTTATAGATTCAAACTTTAAATATTTATAGGCTTCAGCTGAATATAAGAGTTATTAATAGTCAAATTATTTTACCTTCACTTGTTTATCCGCACTAGAATCTATTTTTTTTTAATATTCTGATCCTTGTTTGGTGGATGGAATAAGCTGTGATTCATTTTGTGCATTTTTTTAACCTGGGGTTTATAACTGTTTCATTTGACTCTAGAACAACCTTATACTTCTAGCGGTCATTGGATTATTTCGTTACTTTACATAAGCTCAGATAATTGTGACGACTAAATATAAGTAAATGCTTTATCTAGTCAGATCCTCTATACTGACCTTCGCATCATAAAAGCGCCCGGAGGGGAGCAAAGCATAAAATTATACCCACCGTATGCTTGTCTCGCGTGACACAGTAAAAGGCTGCTAAGGACAAGCACTTTCCTTCTTGCTTTGTCTTCTATCCACCTTCCTGTCGTACTTCTATCGTCCTGTCTGACTCTTCTATCCCTCTAAATCTACTTCTCTCCCGACTATTGGGCACCTTGTTGGCCGTGAGGTGCGAACGGGGATCCTGGTGGTTGAGGCGGGCAAGCTTGCAGGCAACTAGGCGGGCACCTGGCAACATGCAAATTTGGTCCTGTTTTTACAATCGTAGACGGGAGGGCAGTATGACCCATACTGTTCAATCGGCTGGTCACTAGTGGGCTTGGGTCTTCCTCCCCGGGGTAGCCCTGGCGCAACAGCGTGGGGCTGACTACCTGCGTCCCCTCGTTGGGCTCGGTGGTGGGTGGGGCGCCCCGGGTGTAGAAATAAATAATAAATACATGGATAGATCAAACTCAACACAATTAGGAAAGGCCAAGAGTTGCGTTGGGGGGTAAGAGGGGGGCCGAGAATGTTTTCTCACCCTTTGCTCCCCAACGTATTTACTTGAATGTAGAGTCTGTGGGGGAAGAGTCAATTTCCGACCTGTCCCCCTTCAGACTACACAAAGAATTCCATAATATTGTAAATAAAGACATTAAAATGTCTAAGACGAAGAGAGGCGTTTTGTTAGAGGTGGATACGAGAATGGATGAGGAAAGATTGATGAGAATGAATGAGCTGGCTTGAGTGAAAGTGAAAGTGACGAGAGATGGGTATTTGAAAACGTCCAGAGGAGTGGTAAAAGACATAGATTTGAAAGCATGTAAGAGTGAAGAATGTTTAGAGTATAACGCTAGGAGAATTGAAACCAGGAGGAGGGAGAGGAAAATCAAGACGAATAAGTTCAATAAGACAACTAATATGCACACACTATTCCGAGAGGTGAAAGCCTTTCAGGTTTCGGATTATCTGAAAGAGATTGGATTATATGTCAAAATTTGAAGCAATGTATAGAAATATCTAAGAATTTTAAGACATGATTTTAATATATGAGATAGGTTGGCAAGATTATGGTATCGAAGTAAACTACAATTGAGGAGATCGTAAGCCCTGAGATCATCGTTAATGATTGACTGGGCTTGTAAAAATTTCAATCAATCAATCAATCAGCATCATAAAAGATGGATTCTTCGTACCCCCTCCAATCCCCTCTTTTATATTTTAGCTTGTTTGTGTTGTGTGGTGGCATAATAACAGGTACAAAAGGGTGAGAACCAATGTCGCTTGCGTACATGAAGTTAAATCTTGCCTATAAATTGTTAAGCATCTTATGATCCAAAAAACCTGTTTTTACTGCTTAATTATAAAAAGCGTAAAATTTAAATCTGGTTTGAAATAACGTTTGACTCGTATGCAACTTGAGTTTAAATGGCAGGCTTCAGATAAAGTTTCATCGTGATACCAAAGTTTTGGTCCTTAATTTTTTAAATTTATTGTTCTTTACTTTTATACGCGCTAATGCGAAAAATGAAATTTAAATGTAACTTGAAATAGTTTTTTTGTTTGATTTGTAACCTTCTTGAATCTAGATGGCAGGCTTTAGATACAGTTTTATAAATAAACTCAGTTTTGTTGTTAATTTTAAAATTGTGCTTCTGGTAGTAGCGTTACTTCCTTCTTTTATGAAACTCATTATTGGTTAAGGGTTATCTAAGAAAACAGTTGCGTTTGTGTGTGTTTGTTAAAGGGGTCAGGTTAGCCTATTCTTAGATTCTTTACTTAAACCGGCTCCATTATCTTTGCTCTAAACGAAGAATTTTCGAGCAGTTTATCAGTACTTAAAAAGAAATACATAATATCCAGGTTTGTTTAATGAAAAAATACAAACCAGTCTACTTTTAATAAGTCGTATGCTTTTACAGATAAACTGATTGGCTTATTCCTGTGCGTAGGTCTCTCATAATCATCAACACAATACACTGCGAAAATTCCTCCACGCCGCTGATTGCGCGGATACTTTAGGTGAAGCCCATTATATTCCAGAGCCTTATGACCTGAGGGCTAACGTCACTGCAGTTGCTTGTTTGTGTATTCAGTGTGGTAACAACAAGCTTTCAGACACAACACCAATATAATCCAAAAACCCACGCATTATCTTTCGTTTTCCGAACATTATCTGAACGTCGCTAGTAAGCATATACTGCCAAATCTAAGATCTCATGTATATATTTTATGAAGAAGCCTACGGTTATGGTTTTCTTTTGGATGGTAAATCTGTGTTTAATGCTACAGTGCTACCTGATGAACTATCACTAATTTGTATTGGCTATGCCGGCGAAATAGTTGCCGTAGATATTGGTTAGAGCTCCAATACAAGCACAGGTCGGCATGGTCTGTCCTAAATGTACATATATTGCATGTTCTATTTTCTCCTAAACCATACTATGTCTATACAAGAACTCTTGGTACCGGTAGATTCCGTGATGCAATACTGTCGCTACTTTGCGGACAATAGAGACCTTTAGCACACGCACCGTGTCTAAATACGCGTACGTGAAAATCGGGAAAGCAGATTGCGGAAACAATAAAAATAATGAAACCAGTTTCTAAAAATAGACGCCACAGACGTTCGCGTCATACTCACGTGTTGCTGCTTAAAGTCTGTAGTATAGTTAAAACTGCCGTCCGTATTAAAAAATATAATTTTTATTCACCCTCTCGAAACTGTGAGTTTTGTCGTTTGTATAGTACATGTATTTCTCTATGTTAAAAAAACAATGAGTGTAGTCCTTTTTATTGATAACCATTGCTGTGTCGTTGGAAAGGTACGCAGCAAGCATTTTCATATTTAATAAAACTATTGATATCTTGAGTTCCTAGATCTTGGATCTACCAGACATTGTTTGATGCCTTATTGTCTTGGTTATGTATAGGCTTACAGTTTACAAAAAAAAAATTACAAAAACACGCAGTTATCATTGCCCTTAAAATGCGCCAAGGCCTGAGTGAATTTGCAATAACATTTTTTTCAGTTTGCTTTTACGGTGTATACATTTATAAATGGTCTTATAGCTGAACTAGCTTAGACTAAAAGGAAATAAAAGTTAAAAAATGTTAAGCTTTGTATCCAGCTGAACGATTGGAATCAAGATAGTAATCAGCTTTTATTGATGTAAACAGATTTGGAATGCACAAATTTTTTAAAATGTTGGTATGAGGGGCTTTTATCAATATGTTAACTAGACCTTGCAGTTCGTTCTTCGTTTTGTCTAATCAGAATATTAAAAAGTCTTAAACTAGTTTCTAAGCATATTCCATCGATGTTGAAATTGTCAATGATGTTTCTTTAGCTGGCATGTCTTCATTCGCATTCCCTGTTTGCAAGTTCTCCTACAGGTCACAGGTTACTTCCTTTATTTAAGGCCAGTAGCTTTCCAAATGTTTTTAGCAGCTCTTGCAAACACCTTAACGAGATCCTTGCCCAGTTTGAACAATCTCTGAGCAAGTGAGAGAGAGCGCCTTCCCACCTCCTCGTACTCTTTGCCTGCTTCGATGGCCAGTTTGCCCGCGTTTGCCAACTGTAAAAGTAATAAAAATGAATTTGAAATACAATTTGTAAAAACAATTAAAGATACTAATGTCATATTTTGAAAAAGTGTTGATCACACCAAATGTTGAAATTGTGTTCTTTAAAAAAGGACAAGGTTTAAACTTTAATTCCGTACTTCCAATTAGTTCGTTCCCTAGTTTACCTCAGTAACAGTGTCTACAATGCCGTCGTCGACTCCATCGTTGATTTTGTCGGCATAGGTTTTTGCGCCTTGGATCTTTGTCGTTGCGACAGAGATGCTCCGACTAATATCTCTGATAGCGGGCGCAATATCTGAAACGCCATTTGATACGACAACCGATATGTCGGTAACAGCGTCTCCGAAGGCAGCTTTGATTTTGTCACTGTTGCTAATGACCTTTCTGCCAACGTTGATAGCACGCTTCGCTACACTCCTGATAGCCTTGATAGCGCTCTGTGTAGTGAAAGAACGTATAAACTTTATAAAATATACTTCTAGTAGTAGATGTTCCCCAAAATTACAAGTACAACATAACTCTTTTACCCCTTTGAATACGTTACTAATTAGAATTTGATTAGAATTTTTGGTTGGTTTTCTATAAGGGCTTTTTGTAATCCTGTCGATAGACAATCTGCTAAAATATGCACGAGAAACGTAAATTAGTCATAGTAGCCTACGCTTTATGGCTAGAAGACGCCTTTTGATAACAGAAATCAGCAAAATAATGCATCGCTCTGAACGGTCTCCCCTGTAACTTAAGAATGCGACAAAGATCTGTTTTTGGATGACGAGCTTGGTAAACCAAAAAATCACCAACACGTTGCATTACAGTTCGCCCTTATCAAGCTTCTCGTTTGTTCTTACTGAATACTCCTAGGTACTGCAAGTTTTCTCCTTTACTTTATTCCTCTGGTCTTACAACCGTCTTGATTATACTCTTGATCACCATATCTCGTTTTTGCATTATTCTCACCTTAAAGCCATTGGCAATAGAGTCATCTAAACCTCTCTTGTTGACGTTATTTCCAAGAGATTTCTCCATGGTACTGGCTTTTGCCATCAATCTTTTGCCTTCGTTTATCAGACCGTTGCCTTTGTTGATGGTGCTCTCAGTCTTAGTCAAAATTATTTCTGCCTGTAATACAGAGGAAAATGCGTTGTAAAATGTAACTGAAGTTATAAGACTTAAAAACGGAGAAGAGGATAACAGCTAATTTTGAAGACCAAAAATGAAAAAGAATAGAATTTTATAATCTGATTTGTTTTAAGGCCAACAATATTTTCCAAAACGGCTCAGAACGAACCAATGTCTTGGGGTTTGCGTTGATTATTAAAAGGAAATGACAGAGGAAATGGGGTGGATAACGATGCCAAGTTATGGCAAAGATGATAAAATTCCCTCAGCGCAAGGATGAAATTGTGTTGAGTTTTTCTACTTTATCCCTTAATTTATGCTTACAAGATATGGCTTTAAATTGAAGCCCAGTTTAACAAATTTTAATGTTCATACAAGCATAACGAATTCTTAAGGTGAAAACTTTTGAATAAGAGTTTATGTGCTTTTTACCTCTTCGTCCTCATTGTCAGCCACTTGATATGTAATGTAGGGGAACATCCATTTTATTGATGCAATTCTAATTTTTTGTATCAGTCTCTTAACCCCTTTTCCGACTGCGTTTGCTGCTTTTTTTATTCCTTTGCCGACTGCTACAGCTGCTTTTTTGGTTCCTTTCGCGACAGTAACAGCTGCTTTTTTAGTTCCCTTCGCGACTGTAACGGCTGCTTTTTTGGTTCCTTTCGCGACTGTAACGGCTGCTTTTTTGGTTCCTTTTCCAACTTCAACTGCTGCATCTTCAATTCCTTTTCCAACTGTTACAGCTGCTTTCTTAGTTCCTTTTCCAACTGCAACTGCTGCATCCTTAATTCCGTTTCCGACTTTGTCTGCCGCTTTTTCGATTCCTTTTCCGATTTTCTTAAAAAAGCGAGAGAACTTAAAACCGCGACGCTGAGGAAGTAAAATTAAGCGTTAGTTTTATTTAAAGTGTTATGTTTGAAGTAAAAAGGCAATAGAGAGATGAGTTAAATTCCCATATAAAATACAACCGGTTATCACATCTCATTAATCAAACTCATTACTTTTGTTGTTAAGGTCAGATGTAAACCAAACCGTATTAGACAATCAAAGTTTTCTTGTTCAGAGGTTTTGAAACGGCTGTAATTTGGGCGCCACATCTGATCCAGTCGGCAATATCACGGATATTCAACATTTGATAAAATTTTTTACAAATTTGTGGACACATACAGCAGGCATTTGTAATGTCCTATTTTTGTTCGTTTCGTGCAAATCTACTTAAAAATTTATGAGGATACGCACTAATTGCAGACATTTCAAGGCTTCTAGTTCCATTCGCCTAAGGCTGCGGGCATAGAGAAAGGGACACGCGATCTATCGCTCACGCGAGTAAAATCGTACCGAATCCCTCGCACGTCGGGCACACGACGCGAGAGTGTACATGTATAGTGAACGCAAGCTGACGCCTCTTTGAGTACAGGCTAAACAAGTGAGCCTAGACTTAGTAGGCTGCGTCTACAGTTCAACGTAAACCTAAGTGGATCTAAGAAAAAGAACGATGAAGCGAGTCAGATAGAGTGGTGTAAAGACAGCATTATGGTGAAAGAGAGAGGAAGAGGAATAAGAAAGACGCAGGATAGTGAGTAGAGAGAGGTGGGAAAAGGGACAAGGAGAGGAGAGGAGAAAAACGAACAGGAGATAGTAGAAAAATCTAAGACAGTTAACAATGGAAAAGAGATAGGCATACGGACAGAGAACGAATTAGATTTAGGTGAATGAAGCTAGTAAGGCCCACCATGTATGAGGACAATGAGGAAGGCAGCTCATAATACAACCCATTTATGGACTGACCGAGTCGGGTACGCTAGAACTTGAATAATAATTATTATTATAAAAATAATAATAATAATAATAATAATAATGATAATAATAATAATAATAATAAAAATAATAATAATAAAAATAATAATAATAATAATAGTAATAATAATAATAATAATGATGATGATGATGATGATAATAATAATTATTATAAGAACAATAGTATTAATAATAATAATAATAATAATAATAATAATAATTAATAATAGTTAAGAAGAAGAAGAAGAAGACGACGACGACGAAGAAGAAGAATGAAAACAAAAAGGAAGCACGAAAATGACCATTCATGATTATTTTGAAAAAAATTCAGTATCCTTTTACCTCTCTTTCTACGTCTGTAGAAGACAAAGCTACGCCAACAATAATGGCTAAAACTGTGAGTCTTAGAAGAAGAGAAGCCATCTTGGTCTTGTTGAACCTGCAGTATCAAAGCAAATTTTAACGTCAATTTTATATGATTAAGTATACTTATTTGTGTACTGTCAAATGTACTTAAGTTGAGATCCCAGCAAACAAGAGCAACACTCTCAGACTACACTGCTTCACTATGACGGCAACTTTCGAGGGGACCGCCAGTATAGGAATTTTAGATAGAAGTTCAGACCTTAGATTTCCATGTAGGATGTTAACTTTTCAAGATGTGGAAATACAGTTTAATGTGTATAATTATAAAAATGACATAATGGTTTGGTAAAACTGTTCACATGACACAATCTAGTAGCCATCATCAACTTCAACTTGCTGTTGTTGTGGGTTTTTTTTATTAATGTTTTAGTAAAAATGCAAATGTAACTGAGTATATAATCAATGCACAAAGATAGCGTTGTTGATTTGGTCGAATAAGAATCAGTTCATTGATTGTGTTGTTAGTTAGAAGTGGTAGTTCAAGATTGCAAAATCCTGAGAAATAAAAAGGGGTTCTTGGAAACGTTAGTAAAAACTTTTATTCTTAACGTTTTTACGGAAACAGTGATTATATTCAAATTCACTGTTTTATGTTCTACAAAAATATTAGTATTAAGGGCAAGTCTTCATGGTAAAAAGAATTGATGAATGTCATAGTAAGTTCTTCAAAAAGAAGGAAGATTGAATCGCATCGCTATTCACGTTTTTCAAACCGTAATCATGTAACTTCCTCAGACAGCTTTGATAATGTCAGTGTGCTATAATGTTTCATAGCAAATAGAAAAAATAAAGTAACACTCAGATTGTCCTTGCTTTTTTTTTTTTTGACAAAAACAATACTTCCTGTTTAAACTTAAGGGAAAAACCAGCAATTCTAATTTTGTCTTGTAAATATCATGTACGTTTGTTTTTATTTTGCACAGGTAAAGGCTGGTCATTCCGTTTATATTCGGGAAGTAAAATGAGAACAGGCTTGCTTCTTTAATCTTTAGCTCATGTTTCTCTATATTTGTGCAATCAAATAGATTTCTTTAAAGCCCCAGCATTATGATTAAAGAGATTAATTCTAGTCCGAGAATTTGGATTTATCATATAAGCTTATGTACTAACTCAGATCTCATAAGGTTAAGGTATAATAATTTTAAGTTAATTTTTTAAACTTGCAATGTTTTATACTTACAGTCGGGTGACCTCTGATCGACAAAGGAGTACTTAAAAAGCCCAATGTGCCTTAACTCTATTCTTGACTTCTATATATACTAAAACGCCAATCGCTATTTGCCAGTTAGTGCCAAATTTAGAGGGTTTTTTTTTCTGTCCTAATCTCTCCCGTTATCTTCAGATTCATGACGTAACAACGTTTTAAAAAGTGTCACCGTCTTTTTATAGAAGACATTACGTCGTTTAGGAAAAGTAGATTGAGTAGGTTGCTAAACTTTTTTTTACTGCTTTGAATCTAAAATGATCACTTGAGTGGAAAGAACCGTTTGGTGTTGTTACTTACAAACTATATTTTAGGTCTTATCATTTGAAGATAATAAGGTTTCATACAAGAACGAAGATGGTGGATGAGAAGCACGATTTTCAAGCTTGCGTTTAGATGACAAAGATAAGACTCCATTTACAAAAGGAAAGTTTTTATCGTTTAATTTTCAGGTGTTGTGAAATATTTAGAAAAGCACGCCAGAGTAAACTAAGAGGTCGAAAAAGTTTACCTGAATGCTATGGTTCGCAATAATAACGACTAATCCTGGTAATATGGCTGTTTTTTTTATTATTGTCCTCCCCGGGAAGATAACAAACAGTCAACCTAAAAAAGTTGCCGAGACAAAAGTCTAGGGAAAGAATTGCTACAACTTTTTTCAAAATTGAGATTCTAATTTCACCAGAAACGGATTTTGACGATGTTTCTGGGGACAGCTTTATTTAATTGTTGTTTTTTTTTTAATCTTGAGTTGTCCAAGATAACTCTATTGTATTTGTGTGTCTGGTTTGGAGGTCATAAGCAAACACAAGTGAAAATTTGGCCATAAGCAGCTGATTTAGAAAGAGACAGTTTTATGTCTACTGATTTTGGAATATTATGCCTAATGGACTTGATCATAAAAGTGACAAAGAACTTGTCTCTCCGAAAGACACAAAAAACATATTATCTTTTTATACCAGCCTTTAGCGCTTGAAGTAACATTGAAGTGTCATTATGTACGTAAACAAAAACAACCAAAACACTAAAACATAATAAAGATATGCGAATGTCGGTAGGTCCCTAATATAAACAACAAGATCAAGAAAAAATAACCTTGTGCATTTCGGTGCTCGCTTTAACAAGTTAGGTTAGGTTGTTTGAATTTTAACGTCTCTTTTCAACTACAAGTTTAAATCAGAGACGGCGCTCGGGACAATCAAAAGCGTGCTGCCACACTTTGATGTAAGGAGCGCTTGCATACACCACACCCAGTCACATTATCCTGACACCGGGCCGACCAGACTTAGCACTAAATCCATAATGCCACACACTAAGCGAATCAGCTGCTGATGCCAATTTTAAAGTCCTTGGTTTGATTCGGCCGGGGATCGAACCAAGGTGTATGTTTTGAGATACTTTGAACTAAAAGTTTAAAACTTAAGGCCACTCACTTTAGTGGAGGTAGGCATCGAGATATATTTTTGCTTAGTGGCTGGAAGATTCAATCAACGTTTTGTTTTAAAATCATAACCATTCAAATCGACTGTAAACTTTGACAGCTTATTTTTTTCCGATATGAAACTATGTTGAGATTTGCTACTTTTTATTCCATGAGTGTATTGAACTTTTTATCAGTCTTCGAATTCACAATGCGTTTACACTAGAATCATTCCATACAAGTTTAAAAGATTGTTGCTTTTCGCAAAATAAGACCAATGCTTTAGTTTAATGACTTAATCACCAAGACAAGAAAAAATGAAACGTTTTAAGATACTTGATAACACAAGCTCTTTATAGATTTCTTTGTGAAACTTTTACGTTTCAAAAAAGATTAACGTGACATATTCAAGCGTATAGATAGTACTTTTTACACTTTCAAAAACAGTTCTCAGGTTTTACATACACACTCTCTCTCTCTCTCTCTCT
>BMAT01004469.1:32309-42534 GCA_019649035.1 Elysia marginata | reverse complement strand
TACTACTACTACTACTACCACCACCACCACCTACTCTATTAGACTACAACTACTACTACTACTGCTGCTGCTGCTGTTGCTTCACCACTACTACCACTACTGCCACTACAACTACTACTACTACTACTACAGCTACTACTACTTTTACAACAACTACTACTACTACTACAACTACTACTACTACTAGTACGTCTGCTGCTGCTGTTGTTTCTACTACTACCTCCACCACCGCCTCCTCTACCACTACCTTACTACTACTACTACTACTACTACTACTACTACTACTTCTACAACTTTTACTACTACTTTACTACTACTTTTGCTACTACTAAAACGTTTTAAAGATTTTAAGGTATGATTTTACGTTTCTTTAAAGAAGTTTCATGTGAAGTTCCTGGCTTACCCTCTCTAAATAGCTTTCTAACTTAAAAGGGAAGAAAAAATCGCACTAAACGCCACCATTGAATCCGGAAGCGCACCAACAATGAATTTGACCTATATCTCCAAAATGCCACGTGGGTCTTGGGGTCAGTGGGGTTTACCATTCAATAACCTCTTCTGGATTCCCGCCATTCCATGTTCAATGTTATGTTACGCGAGTGCCGATAGGTCTAGAAAAGTAGCAGCATTTCATTGGTTGGTATAAATAGTAATGGTGGATTTCATTTGGGGTGCTGCTTGGTTAGATACGATGTAAATAATGTCACTTGAATTTCTTTGAGTCTTGGGGCTAGGCTGAAGATTTGGTATTCGGGCTCGTATACATATCTAGATCTAGTCTTTTTAGATATAAAAGAAATACTCAAATTAATTATCTCTTTCATTAAGCACACTGGAAGTAATTATTTTGGGATGAAAAATTTGAGTGACAACTTTTCTGTCATTCTGTTGTAGATCTAAATTTACCGAATGATGTACGAAAACCAGTCAACATCGATACACCCATTCCCACTCCCAAGGCAAGATTCGAGAAGGAATTCTGGCCTAGAAAGTATCAAGAGAAGTGGAAATTTGATAAAATGCTATGAAAAGCTGACCTAGGTTCGAGTCCAAGGATGGAATCTTGGTTGGTGCCTTTTCTTAATCATCTAGATCTAGTCTAACTAAGGCTGTTAAAAGTGACTATAAACAACATCCCAAACAGTACCCCAAATTGACCCCAATAGTCACGTGACTTTTTGCGGGTAGTAATAGGTCAGATTCATTAGCCATGAACAACAAACACAAAGAAAAAACGATAATCATTAAGGTCTACCTCTGATCCCAAAGTACATTATGCTCTAAGGTCCTTCATTCACTCAGTCAAGTATGGCATGATTTACAATCATTTAAACACACACATTCAGTAAGTTTCTTTATCCAAAAAGAAAGAATCGTATGAGATGAGTAAAAAGGTGAAAGTTACGTCACCAAATAGCACTTTATGAACTCTTTCGTGATGAAACCGTAGACCCTAGGCAAAAAAAATATTCCAAAGATGTATTAGTGTATTTGCTATAACTTTTCTTAGGTATTCTGAGCAAGCATAATGTTTTTAGATCGAAGAGAGCCAGATTGTACATAAAATCTGATCAGAAAACTTATTTTAACTTTATTTAAGGAGTTCTACAAGTGAAGATCTTAAGATATGAAATCTCAACTTGTAAGACATACGTAATTTTACCAGAAGCCAGTGTACTTCTTAAAGCAGTTTGTATACTATAATTTTTTTTCTTTTCAACGTTAAACTTGCAAGATGGTTTTGAAAACGCTGCTTATAGTTATAACCCTATCAGCCAAAGCCGCAAAAGAAAATTACAAAAGTCAACCGCTGAAAATAGCTATAGAAGATTATAGTCTTCAGAGAAGTTGCATTTGAAAACAGAGACACCTGCCTTGTTCTAATGTGCTCACAAAAGAGGATTTTTAAACATCATAATATCCATGGTAATCGACCACTTGGAAGTTTTACAGCGACAGTACCATCATAGGAAGTCTATTTCTTCTCGTCGAAGATAATTATGCTAGCAATGTATTCATATTTCATACAGATACAATATGTTAAGTCCTATCTGTTGAATTTTTCAAAGGTATTTTCACCTGGCTGCCTTGAGGTTGACTCCCTAAAACGAAAAGTGTGCAGCAATGATACTTATTAAAGAGAAAAAACTTACTTCTGAAGCTCCACTGTGAGCTTTCTCTGATATTCAAACTGTTGTCTTCTTGAAGAGCTTGTTTTGAGTTTCTGAAAGCTATTTGGGCGTTCCACAGTCGATGAGCATGTTAAACATTTAATTTTTCAGCTGATGACGTCAAAGTAAAAGTTATAATTATCTCGGCAAACGAAGTCTATGTGTATTTAGTTTAAACTTATGTTCTTCTTGATCTTCTTGTTGAATCCAATTTCTTTAGTACCGGGACGCTTTCTCCCATCCAAGCGGTTAATCAGTCTGAAGGCGCCCCTTAAGCTTTCCTCCAACCAAATGTTTATAAAAAGTGAAAGCAAGTTTATCATTTCATTTTTCGGTCCATCTTAATGTCGCAATACATTGTACTGATAGCACTTTGAAATATAGACCTTAATAAATCATAGCAACATACTTAGATGTCGCACAAAAGCTACACAATAAGAATGCTTTGAGACGCTGAGACATAACTGTGAGGATTTAAACATTAAAAAAAAGGCTTACAATGCCTTGCGAACATATTAACATTACAAAACTTATTTGCAAGGTAAGCTCATGACATCGATAACACTCGAAGTCATTTTACTTAAAACAGTAAGACACAGACTGTAACAGTTGCTAATGGCGTGTATTTTTTAACATCGCTTTTAAGTATTTTTTAAGTCCTCAATTTTTTCAATAATATTGATTTCAATTCTTCATCATAATTGTTTCATAAAAAGTTTTACATTTTGAAACTTGAGGTAAAAATTTATCTTGGGACTAAAGTTAGTTAAGGTGGCGCATGACCGTTTGCCTGGTCGTTTGCCTAGGGTCTACTTTCAAGAACCGCTGTACTCATTAATTCTAGATCTTTTTTATATTTTAGCGATTCTGTGCTTATTGCCCAATACTTTTCTTTAAGATTGTATTGCCTTGAAAAAGCATGATTAAAAAAAACAACCAATGGGGTTTCCATTTTCTGTTCACTTTCATTAGGAAGGGGCTGTAAATTATAAAAATTATACGAACATTTTTTTGAAGATTGCCTATTTTCATATCCTGTACCTATGGGCTTAACCGAAGGACTTAAAACATTTCAGGTGTCATAAATGATAGGTTGTTAAATGAACTTTTGATCTCGTTTCCGTTGTGACGAAAATCTTAATTTGTACATGCATCTTTTCTCAAGTACCGGTATCTAGGCATGCATTTGGTGCATGCTCTGATAGTGCTTGATCTGTGGGAATTGCTAAACCTGCACCTAGATCTAGTGCCTTTTTTTAAGCAGTTCATTGAAGTATGTCACACGCACGTAATTGGGATTTATAGTCCGGCATAAATCATTATTTCTTTGTTTTAATTTTAAAGACTTATGAAAACTCAGTGTTGGATTTTAATCTGTTTTCTTGCGTTGTACAAGTAAAAACATGAGCATTTTTCTATAAGAAATCATTAAATAATATCTCATATCTTTATAACAATTCTTTGTTATGACTTAATGCATGTTTGGCATTATCTTACAGTGGAAAACAGATGCTTGCCTCAAAGATAAGAGAAGATTATGATGAATTTTCTAAGAATTTTCTTTGCTCTTGATTAAATAATGCAAAATCATGTAATGTTGAAAAATGGAAGGTCCTTATAGTTTGTTACTAAGAGATAGCCCAGAGAAGAAAACAGACGTATTTGAAAACGTATTTGAAATTGACCCATTCTGCATTGGTTTAAAAGGCTTAGAATCTAGTAACTATTTTCTTATGACTTCTTGAAAAAAAAACATTGCTGACGCAGTTAGGCGTATCAGCGTTACATGCCTGCATTTTGTCTTTTAAAAAGCCTAGAATCCAAAATTGCTAAGATAGTTACATAAATCTAGATCTAATTGGTATTTGATCAAGGTCTAGCATTCCAGTCGAGGGAGAATGATAGCCTAAGCTGAGGACACCCATCAATCAGGCAAGCCTCACGCGGCTTAGCTAGAGTTCACAGAGAACGCGCCACGCGATAAATCGGCCGCGCTATTTGACTTACTCAAGGAATTTCTCTAGATGTATTGGTGTGTTCATAGTCCACGCTGGTACAGCAGCGCCGAGAATCGTCCCGCTTCGCCAGATTTTACCAGAAACAAAACCAGATTCTTTTTATTGACTCGCGCGAGGTTTGGACTCACTTTGGACTCTGATGTCTTATTTTAAAGATAGGTGTACTATTTTACTGTCGCTCATTTTCATTTTACTTTTCATTCTATTATAAGTTTGCAAAAGGAAAAAAGAACCAGGAAACCGATAGTCTGGTAAACAAAGCATTGAAAGGCAGTCTTTTATTTATTTGTTGTTGTTGATTTCGTTGTTAACGTTGACATTGTTTTGAGAGCACAATACGATTATCGCTAGTTGAACAAGGAAAGGAAATCAGATTGATATACGTAGGTTGTTTGCTGTATCCAAACCAATACATTATCTTATAAATAAAGCAATTATATTAACGAAGGTATATACAACTTTTCATTATGCTTTGGTCTACTAAACCCCGTGTAGTAAACGGGATTTCATGGTACATGTATAGTTTTTTTCTTCTGTTATTTCCTCTGTTCCATGTCTCCTCTTTCTCTTCATATCCTGTGTCATGTGATACCACCCACTGCGCAATCGGTAGTGATTGAAAAGGGTTAAGGTAGATGCCGAAGATACAATAAATCGAAGGTTTTAACGATACCAAAGGCAAGCACTTTTGGCCTATAATCACCACCTGAAAGTCTACTTTTACGAATCTATAACTTCATACGTTAAAATTTTCAATCGTATCCTGTGTCTCTAGTGTCTTAAACCTGTTCTCCCCCTTCTCTCTCGCTTTCTCTTGGAGTCAGTGAATTTTAATATTTAATATTAAGTTAGCAAATACTTAACTTCTGTGGCTAGATACATGCATTTACTTTTAAATTCAATAGATAGCAAAACTAAATAAATGAAATAGTTAAAACAAATACATGGCCATGAAATCTGATTTTCGCGCGCTCAAATTTTATTTAGGGACAGAGGCACTAGAGGAAGTAGTTTAATTTATACATTTAGGAAGTACAATCGACCTGAAAGATGCAACAGACGCAGAAATTAAGGCAATAATTGAAGAGGTAAGATCAACATACACTAAACTGCAAAGGATCTTGAAAGCTTGAAACGTGATGTCAAAAGATTAAAACCAGACTTTACAACTCGAACGTCAAATCAATTTTGCTGTATGACTATGACATTTGGAAGGCCTCACACCTGGAGCAATGAAGATCTTACTAACACATGTATAAGGATATTCTGAGAATAAAATGACATGATAGGGTAAGAAATGAGGAGGTTTTGAGGCAAACAGGGAAGAAACCAGTAGAGGAGGAAATCGGAATGGAAAGGTGACGTTGGATTGGACTCACAATCTGAGGGAACCGTGGAACACCATCACAAGACAGGCACTTCAGTGGAATTCACAAGGGAATAGAGGCAGGGGTAGGCCCAGAGAGACATGGAAGAGATGTGTGGAGAGGGAAATGGCAATGATGGGAAATGAACAGGGTCAACTTGGAAAGCTTACCCAGGACCGGAGTGTGTGGCATTTACTTGTGCGTGCCCTATACCCTGCCAAGGGTGACGGGCATTGGTGTGATGATGACCTACATTATTCGCATGCGTAGAAATACTAGAATGAATGCGGGATTTCCTTCGGGTAAAAAACACTGAAAATATTACTGCAAAAGATTCAAAGCTCAACATAATGGTGCAAAACAAAGATTAAAGATAGAGAAGAGAAATACAGCTCCTATGTCTTTTATCGCCTTGATAAATTGGTTAATGTTTGTACTTACAGTTGAAAGCTATTTTATCGAGAAACAGAAAATCTGCTAAAACTTTTACTGAAAACTGTGTATGATTTCACCTACCAGGTATTGTCCCCCGCCTGTCTCTCTAGTAGCCGTTCATATCTCTTGATACTGTGTGTGGGTCTGTGTGGCATTTTAAGCACTGTCGGAACAACAACTAAGAAAGATACTGAAAACTCAGATACATACCAACAATACTGCAGTCATATTTTTAACGAAGGAAACAGTCTGCACTTGATAAATACAAAAATGTCTTTCAAAAAACGTACCATTGTGGCGACTATGGCTGCTCTTTATACTTTCAAATATTTTTTTCCTTTAAGGTTGATGCTGTGTTTCTCACCAGAGCCATGGCTGAAATATTTTATCCATAAAACTTTACATAATAAATACCCAAAGAATATTCTTCTGCACGAATTGAAATGAAATTATAGGAGTTAATTTGAGATTTGTGATTTTTATGACTAAATCGCACACTTTTTCTTTTATTGCGCTAAGCTTCAACATTTTTTCAAATTGAATCTCATGCAAACATAATATAGAAAATTTAGTGCAGGCGATAATTCGCATTTTTTTTTAATTTTAAAGCTAGACCCGATTCACGTAAAGAGCCAAAAGTTAATTAATGATATCAAACGAATTATTCTTTGGCAAAAATGTGAATCAGCAAATCAGATATGGAAAACTATTTGATCTCAAGCTGATCTTTGAGGTATTTCTTCCCAAGAGAATGGCTCCTGTCTGTGATCAAGTTTGTAAACAAGAGAACGTTGACTTCCATTCGGAAAAATCGACAGCAAATTAAGTCTAGAGCCTCACCCAGCATAGAGGATGGTTTTGAGGAAGGTCATGTCTCATGTCTCGTCTTAGTACTCTTACAGGACCTCGCAGCTGCCTTTCACATAATTAATAACATGACCACTTTTAGAAAGTCAAATAAAATCTCGAGAGATGGATACCCTACATCATTGTCAGATGCATGTTGGAAGCTTTTAGTAATTGGTCTGCCTTTCAGGGAAGCTTCAGTGCACCAAAGCTTTTAATGTATATGCATTCGGCGTGTACAATGGCGGAGATACGGTACTCCTACATGCGGACGACCTGGTTATCACTGATCAAGCATAGTTCTTTGACACAGGTGAAGATCAACAGACAATTGCATTGAGAAAACTGGCAGTATGGAACTGTTTTAGGACTAGTCTCTCATGTGTGGAAAATTCAAAAGGTGGGATCACCAGCGAACTCTTCTTTGAGCAAGGTAGTTTATTCGAATAACTCTAGTACTGAATCTAAGCCTAAAAACTCACCATTGCTCAAGGGGAACTACTCGTAGAGAATTTTTATAAGGTTCATAGAACAGTCCTATACTACAGAAGCAATAAACTATGATTGCGCCAAACCTACTAAATAAGTAGGCTATTTCTTAAAGTCAAATGATTGAATGATTTTAAATGTATGAATTAGCAGTGGAGAGAAGTAAACTTTTAAGTGGAAATGCCCGAAATGTCTGCTTTTAGTATAATTCGAACCTTCAACTTATACATGTAGATGCTTAGGCACCCACCGCCTTGCCACTTAGAGAAACATTGCTTATACTATGTCGTCACTGCCGCGCTCCTTACGCTACTGTAAATTGAACGTTGGAGTCATATTATACTAGGCGGACATTTCGGGCATTTCTACTTGAAGCCCAGTTATCTCCACTGCTAATTCCATACCTTTAAAATATTTTAATCATTTTATTGCGCAGTGGCTGCCTATATTATTTATTACAACAGGTGAGGGCCGGGGTAAGGATAGCCTTAAGAACTATGGGCCACCGAGTTAAAGACTTCCTATACAAATGTGGAGTGGAGCAAACAATGGCCACTTTTTTAAATGCCCTAATTGGCCCACTTGCTGAAATGCCCTAATCTGTGGGATTTCTGATTGTGCTACCTATAGCAACACTGCCAGTGATTTCACTAGGTTTGAGTGAAACTTAGCGAATGGATTTTGCGTGGACGCATACATATGTAGGCGCTGTTAGAATTGAAAAGTGTGACAATAATCAAAAGAAAACGAATAACATCTGCAAATTAGAAGAGACAGATTCAAAAGAGGTGATTGGTCATATTATGTCTTGAGGAACCCATTTAAAGGAGGTTTACCTCAAGGCTGAAGATGACAAAACACCTCTTTCAAAATAATCGGTTTCTAGCTTGCATTTTAATTATCGTGACAGCCATTGGTCCCCAAATACTCTTATAGTATGTAAGTCTTCTATGTTGTTGAAATGTGTGAAGATCTGGCCCTTGGTTTAGGATAAACTTTGCGTTTAAATCATATATGTACCCTCTTTTATTCCATCAGGCACATTGGACACCTTCGACATTTGAACTGAAACGGGGCTCCGCAGAAAACGCATGATCGTTTATTATGTGCTTTTCTCAGTACGTGCACCAAAACTTGCTAAGAAATCATTTTATATTTTTGTTTGTTCTTTATTTTTCAGGATTTAAGAATTTGTGTTAGCTAGCTGTTTTTCCATTCGCTCTTATCACCAATTGTAACAGTGTGAGATCAAGATTAACAAATAGAGAACAAAAATGCAGCTAATTGGTAGCTACATTTAACATGGCTACCAATATTTATTTCGTTTTATTAAAACGGAATGCAGAAAATAACACGAATGTGTTGATAATAAGGTGTATTAGTCTCTGGTTATCTGAAATAATCCTGTATGACTGATAGATTTGAAAGCATTGCATGAGGTTTTAATCTAAGTGTGTCGTTTTCGAAATAGGGAATATTTTTAATGCACTCTCCTTCAGCAATCCAGGTTTTCAGGTGTTTCACGAGACCTAAACGACTTCTTTCCTGTAATATCACTTGCTTTGTAAATGTTTTAAGCAGTCTTTGCGAACACCTGTACAGTATTCTTGATCACCTTGAAGGTTCTCTTTAAAAGATCTATAGAGCGCCTTCCGACCTCTTCAAACTCTTTGCCGGCTTTGGTTGCTTTTTGGACTTCTTGTTTTTAGCTGGGAGAAAATGGACAAAATATATTCACTGAAATTAATAGAATAAAAAAATAATAGCGGTGATGGTGTATTTAAAAACAAGAGCAACGCAGCGTTTTCAATACAGTGGGAACAGGTTTTTTATTTTTTGTAAAAAAAATTTTACACTCTCACCTCAGTTAGACTCAGTCTCTCTAAAGCCTTCGTTGGCGTTATCAAAGAGACATCATTGTGTTTCCAACTTCGACATTTAAAATGTTTTCTATTTCATATTGATAAAGCGCCCTTAAATATTGTTGCATACAGCCACATAGTGTAATACTGTGCGCATTGGCAACTCACAATATTTTTCGGGAAGCAGTAAGCGTGTCGTAAAGATTTTATATAGATTTCTTTTAAAAAGTGATGAGCGAAACATCAGTTCCCTCTGATCTCATACTCCGAGTGTTTGATCCGGGCCGCAAGTGCTTTTCGCTTTAAGGGATGCTTTTTGTTTTGATTAAATTGGTTTCTGTACTGAAAAGATTTAGATGTGAGAAGTAAAATGTTCAGAGTTAAAAGTTTTATACTCAGAAGAAGTGGCTGTGGTTGATAAACTAAGGAGTTCTTGAAAAGTCCGATACGGCCTAATTTGTCTTTGTATATATCTTATACAGCAAAACCTCATTTTATCATTTGCCTTTAACTTCAAACACGTTTGTCCTCAAAAGATATGAAAAGTTCGTTTTTTATTTAAGGTGACGTCAACAAATTAACATTAAATTTAAAAATGTAGTGTAAAGATTTTAAAACATTTTCACATAATTGGTAGAAAATAGAGCCCACCTATTAAACCTTTTAAGTCACATTTCTTTAAAAGAATCCAATTTTCTTATCGAAATCATCAAAATACAGAACAAGGAAACATTTTTCTCAAGATTGACTCTAGATGTTTTAGCAGCTGTGAGCTCCCTACTTTTTATGTCTATGACCATTTTATCTTTTGAGTGATGAAAATATTTTAAGAGATATTTCACGAAAACCGGCATATAAACACACGTTTCTGTTGTTTTTGCCTTTTGACGCAAAAAAAAATCTTTTTAGACCTAAGATATTTAAATATAAGCATCATTGCAGCATCACTGTACTCTCCGTTTCAATATTGTTTAGGCCTCACCTTTGGGTATAATTACGAGGTCCGTTTCATAAATAAGTTTCCCTACTCTATAAAA
>BMAT01004468.1:154338-166998 GCA_019649035.1 Elysia marginata | reverse complement strand
GTGTGTGCCTCTTTCTGCCTATATCTGTCTGTCTGTCTCTGTCTCTGTCTCTCTGTCTCTCTCTGTCTCTCTCTCTCTCTCTCTCTCTCTCTCTCTCTCTCTCCCCCCGCCTGTCTCTTCTGTATGTTTTCGTGTATGTCTCTCTGTATCTGTCTCTTCCTTTCTCTTCTCTGTCTGTGTGCCTCACTTTTATTTTTGATTCTCTGCCTCTTTGGATTTTCTCTTCTTTTTCTGTTGTCTTTGTCTCATCACCTTTAACTTATCACATCGTTATAGTATTGACACAATAATAAAAAAAAAAACCATGGAAAATCAAGAGGCGTGTTCGTGTTCGTTCAGGGATGTTCGCGAAGCATGATAAAACATCTTTGATGTTAGTGTGATCCCTTATCTTCTGTAAAACTAAATATTGCTATTCAGTCTTTCTCGAAACTCTTTATTGTAAAACTGATATTGGCAGGCTGCAAAAGCTTTAAAAAAAAGCTCGAAGCCCAGTTTCACTCAAGAAAACCAAAGACCATAGAGATTGAAAATAAAGCTTGAAAACCAGTGCCACTTAAGAAAACCAAACACCATAGAGATTGAAAATAAACTTGAAAACCAGTGCCACTCAAGAAAACCAAACACCATACAGATTGAAAATAAAGCTTGAAAACCAGTGCCACTCAAGAAAACCAAACACCATAGAGATAGAAAATAAACTTGAAAACCAGTGTCACTCAAGAAAACCAAAGCCCATAGAGATTTTTTAAAAAGCTTGAATTTTGTTTCTGCGCAATGTATTTGTATTTTATTTCAAGAAGCTTGATGTAGTTTTAATACGGTGAATGCCTATATAAACAAGTTTTTGAAGCTGTTACTTTAAGCGCAATCGGCCACAGCTAAATTTATTATTAGCATTATCATTTTAAAAAATTTCTTTTCGCTCCTGAAGAAGA
Organism: Elysia marginata; assembly: GCA_019649035.1. Classification (NCBI taxonomy): domain Eukaryota; kingdom Metazoa; phylum Mollusca; class Gastropoda; family Plakobranchidae; genus Elysia; species Elysia marginata. Next base: position 166,060 of record BMAT01004468.1, on the reverse strand, counting down.
GAGGGGATTCAAGGGTTAGATTACGGGGTTCTTTTCCACAACCGAACGAACAAATCATGTCACATTATGACATGATGGACAGTTATCATTAATTTTTTACGGGTGCTTAAAACTTTTTAGTATCATTATGAAAAGTTATGAAGATTGTGTGCGGCATTTTTTTTTGCGTATATTCATCATTGGCTAAAAAGGGGAAACCGTCAAAAAGTTGTAGTACATCAAAAATGGTTATAATTGTTCTGTTAATAAAAAAAGGCGTGTATAGTTTTTAACGAATGTTGTCACCCGACAACAGAATTGTTTAAAGATGGCGGCTTCCTGAAACCTATTTGATCTTGTGAAAATCTAGATTCTGTTCATTCAATATGCCTGTCAAGAAAAAGGGTAAAAAGGGTAGTGGTGGAAAGAAAAAAGGCAAGAAAGGCTCCAAGAAATCTTCTAAATCTAGGTCAACATCAGAGGCAAGCAATGTCGTAGATGAGAGACCGCCTTTGCTGCGCCCAGGAGAAAAGGTTTGTGAAGCAGGAGATCTAATTTACATAAGATGCAGATTTAAATCTAGATCTAGATAATATCTAATCTTAACCTTACTTTGAATGTCAATTTTTGTAACAAAATTAGGAAACTGATATACACTAATATGCCTAATTTGTTTAATTGACACTTAACCATTAGATTCTAGACCTAGGTCTATTGTAGGCCTACTCCTGAGCTATAATTTAAGTGTAGATCTATCTTAGAATATGGGGCGAAAACCAGCTTTTAGATCTAGGCCAGCAATCTTTAGATCTATGTTGCCTGCTATCTTCTACTTCATAGAATATACCGGTACTGAAGGTGTGTTTTCATTCACCAATGAACGTTACCAAATGAAAGAAAAGCCTGCAGACTAGATCTAGATCCAAATCAATGTGATGAGATTGTTAGCCTTGCAGTTTAAAGGCTAAAACTTGTCAGAAGCATCATCTATATAGTAGGCCTATATTGAACACAAACTTATCTTGACACGTCAGTTTGGATGTATAATGTCTTCCTTAAAAGATTGCAAAGAGTTAGAGTAGTGGTTTTAAAACTAGCTTGTAACATGGAGAAAGAAATCTTGAAACGTGACCCAATGATTTATGCCTATCAAGCCTGTACTCATTAAGGTATTTTCTGCTTGTAGAAAAAGTTTTCTATTAGCAGTTAAAGAAGGCCCTAAAAATTAAAAAAAAAAATGAAGAGGGTTTTTACATAGCGCTTATCCACTAATGTGCTCTAAGCGCTTTACATGGGTTCCCCGACAGGCCAATACCAACCATATTACCTTCTGAACTCACAGAGGAGCAGCTAATAAAGCGCATCACTCTAGCACACTGACATGATCTTTCACTGCCTATAGCCAGGTACTCCTTTTAACGCATGAGTGAGGCGAAGAAATATGTGTAAATAGCCTTTCTCAAGGACTAAATGTCAACCTGCCAAAAGCAGGACTCGAAACCCGGACCTCTCGATCCAAAAGCCGAGCGTCTACCACTACACCACGACGCCAGGCCCTAAATATCCCTTGGAATGACGCTCAACATGTTTATTAAATCTAATTATCCATCAAGAATATGCCCCTACAGTATGAGCTGTTTTCTTTCTTTTTTTAGGTGGTAAAGTTTTTTCTTTTATCTTTAACCTGTTTTTTATGTTTTGCCAGCTTGTTGACCTTCTGACATCTCACCCTGTTGACAAAAAAGAAGTTCACGGAATCAAAGTCTCGACAAAAGTGTTGCTTCAGCTGACACCACAAGAAGTGCGAGACTTGAGGATAGTATTTGATATCTTTGATACAAATTCAGATGAGTAAGTGATAGCAGTTTCATTTTTTTAAAGAATATTTTCGGACATTAAAAAAAAAAAAATCTTTTGAGAGAATAAGCTCTTAAATGAGTTATAAATAACTTGGGTGGGGACGTGTACCTTGTAACTATACAAAGGTGATTTTTTTGTTCTGCTTTGTTTCTTTCAAACTCGTATTTTCTAGTTGGAATCCCTAACTTTGAACTATAACAAACAAAACAGTCAAGAATTAATTTTTGTTGAAAAGTGTAAAAATATTTTAGGTATCTATTCTCTCTCTCACGCTCTCTGTCTCCCTCTCTCTCTCTCTCTCTCACACACACCTGTATGTTATTATCCTTCTTCTCCTTTCTGCCAACGTTTCTTTCCCCAGCTTAATTGGACCTGTTGACCTTAAAAAAGCATTGCGAACGTTGGGGTTCAAACTTACTAAAGAACAGGCCGTGCAGAAGATTGAAGACACAGGATTGAAGGGTAGAAAGTAAGCACTAGCACCGCTGATAGTTTTTCTTTTTGCCTATCATTGTTTCTTTTTGTTTGCCTTTTAAAAAACTCTTTTATGGTTTTTAGACTTTGTTAGTTTTTTTTCTGTAGTCAAAATGCTTTTGTTTTGATTATATGTCTTCAGGTTGAAACTTAAACTGAGAAAAAAATGAGGAAAATAGAGAAAATGTATTTTAGTTGTATGAATTTGCCTGGTTGAAAAATTATAGCAAAAAATACTACATTACACTACACTCTTCATAACTGATATATAAATTTTATGAAGGCAATGAGTTATACGTAATAAATTTCAAGTTGCACATGTTTTTGTTTCAATTTACTGGTATTGATAACACAGTCTGGTCTTATCTGTATATATTTATGAAAGGATGCATTGAATTATTTGTATGTCTTGAGATCATTGAGAATTAACCCTTTTTCAAATTTTAATTTGAAAAACTAGCTTACAATTTTTTTTATATATTCAAAGGAAAAGAAGTTCATATTTCTTCTTAAAATATTGTGGTAGTTGCTTACACTTTTCATAGTTTTGAAGCTAAAAAAAATGTAATATTGAAAATATCAACTTCGTGCAATGTTGAAATGCCAACATCTGATTCATTCCACTTGGTTACTATACATATGGTTCCTGTAAAAGGGGAGAATTCAATGTTTAGACCACTGAAGATATATAGCCTCTTCCAGTCTGTTACTCTGCAGTGAACAAATGAAATGCATCTCTCATACTGTTAACCCTGCAGATACTATATTTGCCCAACAAATCATTGTAAGATTATTATACCATATGAAGTTTACTTGAAAAAGACTTGATGTTCTAACCAACAGAAATGGTATTTCAGGCGAGGGCGGTTGCTGTTAGTGATTTTTGTTGTTTTTTTTTTTTCAGAGAAGTTGACTTCAACGAGTTTCTGGAAATTGTCATAGACTTGCAAGGGGACACTAGAGATATTTATGATGAGATCCTCAAAGGCTTCCAAATGTTTGACTTTGGTGAGAAATGTTACTATTAAAAATTATTCAGACCATTTTAAACAGTACACCATAAACCTGCCCAGCATGGTGCTTTTGATGGTCTCACAATTTTTAAAAAAGTCTGCAACCAAATCACTTACTCACTCATACAGTCGAATCTGCAGAAGCAACCAATGGAGATCAATAATGGTTGTGGTCGGGATGGACAGGTGGCCCGACTGGGGAACAAGCTTGTATACCTTTTATTGTTCCCTATTAACTAGGAAGCTCGATGACCATAAAGTCAGGACATACTTAGCGAATCCTTTCTATTCAACCCAGAGACATTTCAGTCTGTTTACATTGACTGAATATTTCTAATCCAAGCTGTGGTAATGAAGATCCTGCATACCTTTAACATGGCCAATCGAATGGTGTGATAAACTGGCGACCAGTTATGTATGACAATGTCTTAAAACATAACCACCATTAACTAGTTATACACCTCCCTATTGCACAACTAAACAATCAGCTAAACCCTTCAATAAAGAAATACCCGAGGTAAACAATTTAAGCAAGAGATATAGATGTGCAATGGGGTGNNNNGGGGGAGGGGGGGGAGAGAATGAGAGGAAAGTCAACAGCCAGTGTGGAGTACCTGGTCTTTTGGTTGGAATTTGCTCTGTTTTGTCACCACATGTCAGTTTCATGGTGGTTATCAATGTGGTGTCTGCACACTGTCTTATTCGAAGGTTTAGGTCGCAGGTAAACACGTTTATTTAGGGATCGGGAGGGAGGAGCATGTTGGAAGTTCTCGACAGGCAGCTGATTGGTTCTTCTCAGGTCAAGAGTGGCCATATTGGAGAGGTTTTTTTAAAAGAGATTGTAAAGAGAGTAGTATGAGATAAAAAGCTGCCCGCAATGGCATTGGTAAAGTGGTCACCTTAGAGGATATTAAAACATAGAAAAAATACAAGGAAGTAGTAGAAAAGTCTTCATAAATACAGTTTATCATTTTAGACAAGTAGGTAGGTTGGACTGTATTTATTTTTCTGAACTAAAATATGTGCAAATAAAAGGCCCATCCACACATAGGATAGATTCAAAATGAAAACAAAGTTGCGTTTTTTTAGTGTAGCTGGAATTTTTTTTTGTTGCTTTTTTAAACTGAAGAAACTCTCTTATTTGACAACAAATCTAATATGGCCTGGGAAAACAATGTGTGTTCATAGTAGGCTTACTTACTTTCACTGATAAGTTAAGAAAAACAATTTTTCAAAAATATAAAAGTAAACACCTTTAAACTTCATAAATACGACATCCAACTTACTTGGAGTGCTCTGATTGGGTTTCAAAGAATTTTTTTACTACATCAAACAAATTTGGATATTTTTTATTACATTCTACATTTGGCACTTGTGTTTATATAGATGGGTCTGGTCACATATCCCTGGAGAAGTTGCGTCGAGCTTGTACAAGTGCCGGCATCAAGTTCACTCAGAAAGAGCTTGAGGAGATGATGGAAGAAGCTGATGTGAATGGAGACGGTAGAGTAGACCAGTCAGAGTTCATCCGAATCATGCTGCAAACAAATCTTTTTTGATTGACAAAGATTCCTCTCTCTCAGTTAACTTATTGCTCAATATCTATTGCATGTATTGCTTAAATCAGACTTTTTTTTTTGCTTACAAGTAAATAGATATTTCTTGTTTTGTTTTGGAAAGTCAAAGAATAACACATGACAAAAAGCAAGTTAAGCTGTACATTATCAAAACTTTTTTTCTTTTTACAGAAAAAAAAGGTATGGGTCAAACAGTAAAAGTTGTTTGCTGGTTCACAACCAGAAGTCAAAAGTAAAGCTGAAAGAGGGCAGACATTTTCTTGTATGGATAGTTTTTTTCATATTACATTTCGTTGGAAACCTCCGAACCTAAAACCTGAAAGGAAAGGACTTAACTGGTCCAAAATGAAAGGATTCTAATTATCCTCAAAGATGATTTTTTTTCTTCAATTTTCTACTCTAAAACTACCAGTATTAGCACCTTGATTTCTCATACAGCCCTTTGTATATAAGTACAAACATAATGTTTCTGTGAGAAAAAATATATATCTGTGTGGGTTTTAGGGCAAAGGGGCAACCTTGCAAAGTGAGTTTTTACCATCCTTTGGAGTAAAGAAACTGCTAGGAACTGAAGGAATAGCCTCTTTAGGTCACACCTCAAATCCTTCAAAGTCAAAGAGGAAAAATAAACCTCACTCCAAACAAAAATTGAATTATGTAAAATTTGAATTATCATGCTTTGGTTTTGAAGATTTCCGATGTAATTATCAATTGCTTCAAGGTGCCTTAAGAGTGTTTGAGTAAATAAATCACAACATGCCACAGTATCGGCATAGTTCACGTGACTGAATGTATGTTGGAATTGATCTTAGACAGTATTGAAGTGGGTTTATGGTTTATTGTAATAATTTGTGCCAAATGAAAGCAAAACTTTAAATGTCTAATCGTAGGCCTAGCTGAGGTTCCCTGAGCTCTCTGTATGAATGTTTCCAGCTGAGTTTTAACTCAGGCAGTTTTTATGATTATTGTTAGCTATACAGTTGTAATGATGAAAAGATATCTGATTATTTAATGGAATTAAAAAAAAAAGAATAAGAGCCATGGTAATTGTAATATAAGAAATGAAAGGATGTAGTTACCTATTTGTTACTGTGTAAAATTGAGTGTTTCAATTTAGATTCAGTTTGATTGATGCTTTGATCTTTGGTAAGTTACTCCTTTTTTTTTCAGCAGTTGTTGTAACTGAGATAATTTTATTATTCATGTCTAGTCTAAATGCAATATAATCAAAGATAACTTGACAGTTAACTGCACGTTTTGTTGCTTAAGAGTTTAAAAAAAGTTAAATGAACATTCCAATATTTTGTATGATTTTTTTTATCAATATGTCATGGAAAAACTTTTTTTTAAATTTTAATTTCAAATTTTGGAGAGTGCCTGCATATTGTAGCATTTTTGTGTGTGTGTGTAAATAGATTAATCTTTATTTATCATGCACTTATAAATCTGTCTTGAGTTGTCTAATTAAATTGAATAAAGGAATTGTGTACCAGATCACAAAAACTAGCACATTGATGGAGTTTAAGATAATTTGAAAATTGAAAAGCACTTTCATAGCCCATTAAGATATTTAAATTTAGATCTATTCAATAGGTCTATACTTTTTGAGTTAATACAACTGGAAGATGAGGGATCAAAGTGAAACAGAATTTCTTGTTTCCAGCTCTTTTTTTAATATACCTGTGTATGATAAAAATACTTTGTTAGAAGCTTTCAGTGTATACGAAAAAATTTTAGTTAAAAGGAAATTACTATTTCCTCAAATATACCCCTAGCATTGTACAATCGCTTTCTTTTGATCGCTAAACTTGCATATCTTTAGATTTTTGTCAACATAGATGTTAAACGATTATTATTTTTTCGACATAGTGCATCAAATTTGAGTAACCTTAAGGCAAGATCTTATAAAAAAATTTTTGAGTTCTCCAAATTTTAGTATTTAAAAAAAATTCTACAATAGAGAAGTAGGAAGCATAATTATAAAGTCTATTTATATTTCACAACAAAGATTTTCTATACTAATAACAGCTTGAGATAGATTTTTCGTTTCTATTGTTGCAGCTAATTTTTTTATGTTTCTTCTTATGGTTGTTAATGATGCTTGATCTGTATATATTTTTGATTGTCAAACACAGTGTGCAATTTTTCGGTGAAGTTATTTTGTTTTTCTGTAGAAACTTTTTTTTTGAATTCTTAAGTTTTAGAAGACAAACTGTCTGTCAAGAGTTACTTACAGATTCCTTACAAATAACGTTTTGAAGTGAATGTCAAAAAATGTTTTACAAAAAAAAGTAGATAAAGCAATTTTACATTTGGGTTTTGGATCAATTAAAATAGATTATAATGTTTTGTTTTATTCTGATCTTTTTCAATGACTTGGTATTTTCATCTTGATTGTCATGGAGACTTAGTTGAAATGTTTGTGCTTGTTGCTTCAATATCAAGTCTTGTAACCAGAACAAATCAGTTGTCAGATGTCGCAATGTTCTTTACATCTGTAAAAACCACAAATCGAGAGTGTGAATTGTTCGATAAAATTCACATCATTTGCAAATCACTGGTGTTGACAGCAAGCCGAGGTCAAATTGAGCTCACAACAAGACTTCCATGGTCAGAACTTTCACTTTCAGAGGTACAAGCTTTGCTGACAGGACTGTGATAATTAACTATTGATTGCTTGGTCTAACTGAGCTCTCAACAAGACTTCCATGGTCAGAACTTTCACTTTCAGAGGTACAAGCTTTGCTGACATGACTGTGATAATTAACTGTTAATTGCTTGCTTAAGATCTCAACATCGTTACAACATGGTCAAGGTAAATGATAAAAATAAATTGGTGAAAAAAATATTTGATTCACAAAATTTTAGGCAAATGTCGCAAGTTCGACATTAAAAGGTATTGATATTGTGGAGATTGCAATTTTCCAAGCTTTCAAACATTCGGTGAATGAAATTGTTGAAATTTCGTAAAAGGGCATTATAGAACTCTTTTTTTTATATAAAGTTTTGAGAAAAAGTGGAATTAAATAACTTTTCAAAGGTGTGTTTTTTAATCGAACAAAGTTTTTGCCCTCTGAATCATTTGCACTGGTTGGAAGAAATAGTAAATTTTCCTCACAGTTTGAGAAACGCTCCTTAGTCTTAGTTGTAAAGAGTACAACATTTTGTAAACTTGGTATTATCCTAAGAAAGCATATAAGATTTTTTATGGTTTTGAAAAGTGTTGAAAAAATCACTCTTTCTTCACTACGTTTTGGAAAATTTAACTTATCATAATTGAGGCTTCAAGACTAGATGCTAGATTTATGTAAAACATATCAAGTTCCCATGCTCTGTGAGGCAGTCAAAAGATGTAACCGATACAAAACTGAAAGGTATAAAATCAAGTCCTTGTTTATTAGCTCTGTCTCAGAATAAATCTAGACAATTTTTTTTAACTAGGCATCTTTGAAAATATTTCAATATTTTTTTTTTCTCATAATAATCACTATGAAACTATGTAATATATCTAGGTACAGGGGCAAACAAATAAAGTCATGACCACAGACAAACAGACATTTTATTTAAGAAACTATCAACATTTCTATTGAGAATAATTACATATTTTATTATTTATTGCAACATCACATATGATAATTGTATCCTTCATCAAACACATTGTACCCGGTTTTGATACCACAGAGAGATAGAGAGAGAGAGAGAGAGAGAGAGAGAACTAGAAGCACATTCAACTAGTTTTCTGCCATGAATTTTCGATACACTAAAGTCTGAAAGTCTCAGACTTATTTCATGTTATGATAAATAAGGGTTTTTCACCAGTGCAACAACAGTGCAAAATTGCGTGTACAATTGGAGTGCCTTCCAGTCGAATTTAAGATTCCCGTCTAAACGCTGTGGGGTCAAAGTTCAGTCGATATTAGTGCTAAAGAGTTGTCCACCATAGACGGCACTTTCACTGCAAACGTGACACCACTAAGCATGTTTGGCTCATCTAGGCTCTAAAAAGATTTAGCTGGCGTAACACTCTCTAAATGTCAAAATTTCCCTATGCAAAAAACAAACCAACCAAAACCCAAAGATGACCAGCAGCAGCAAGGTATCCAAGGGGAACCAGTCACAAGTCACTCAGACTAATCTTGAGTTACAGCCCTTGAAATAAAATGATTTATCATATAAATAACGTTTTACTGTCTTCAAAATGGGATTGTACATCAAGATATAGACACACTCTTTGAAGGCATACAATACAATTGTTGCTTTTTTAAATATAAATAACTCTGACAGTGGAAACTCAGGACGATGCCTTATTTACACTGGTCACCTTACAATTAGTACATGTACCAGCATTATTTTGTCATGCAGGATTTAATAAAGTTTTCTACTCTCTGTATTCCCGAGCAAAAAATATTTTACCAGGGCACTCCTACACCTCTTGCTGTTCAATTTCAAACATGTGTAAAAAATAATATGCACAACTTCAGTCTAATTCTCTTTGCATCACACTTGGAATTCTAGGAATAAAAATGTGTAATGATCACAATAATTACGGTAATGGGTCAAGAATGAAATCTCTAACGTAGAGACATGTTAGAAGGGAATGGATGGGAGAAGTAGGGAGGGGGGGGGAAGGGTTAAACTTGGATTACAATACTGAGGAGAATGGATCAGGGTCAGTTGCGGGTCATTGGATCGGGGGGGATTATCCATTCCCAAAAAGTGATAAAGTGTTAAACTTAAAAGGTTTAGATATTCAAGTAACAGAAAATCGATCACTGTGAGCAAGGTAATGTCATGCAAGTAAGAATGTTAACATGGTAAGTATTGTCATAACAAATGTATGCAATTTATGTACAAAAGGTGCAAGAAAATGTTAAAAACATATTTTTAAAAAATTGTTTTAACTTGAGAAGAGACAGAAGTAGCAGGCATATTGTACAGCATTTGAAAGAATAGAACGATAAAGACAGTAAAACCTTTCATAAATGCTGGACAGATAATGTGGCATCAGGGACAATGACAAAAACAAGTCAAGGAAACTTCAAATTAAAAAAAAAATTATACATTTTTTTTTCCATAAATTAATTGTATTGAAGAGCACAAAACATTGGTTGCCGAATATCAATGATTTTACCTTCCCCTCTCTTGTGGTCACTTCACAAGAATTGATAACAACATGTTGATTAATTTTAAGGAACTTTTTAAAAAAAAAACAACAAAAAAACAAACTTAAGATCAACTTCATACAACTTGGATTTTGTTCTGTTTCCAGCTTTAAAACTTGATATAACAACAGTTGTCTGAAACAGATCAAGACCTAAAAACATATTCTCGCAAATCTCAAAGACATAATGCTAACGTCAAAAGTTGTAGACAATAACCATACAACTCAAAATACCAATTGTCATGCGGTTAGGTTGAAGGAGTCCGATATTGCAATTTTTATCTTGCTATTTCAAACAAGAGATTTTTTTTTAGCTTACAGATGTAAACAATTCCATAGAAATATGAAGATTTTTTGTTGGAAAGATATTGAAATTTATGTTGAATGTTTATTTAAAATGGAAAGAAAAAGAAGAAAAAATGTACCTTTCCAAAGTGTTTTCTCAAAAAAAGGAAAGTCCAACTTAAGACTCATTCTCCCTGGATGGAGGCAATAATAATAATTCAAGGCTGGATAAATGCGATTTAAAAGAAAAAAGTTAGGACATATTTGATGTAGGAATAAACTTTACAAGAACGACTCTTCTTTTAGACAAGAGAACATAATTATACTACAATAGGTCTAGCCAGCCTTAAGCACAGAACTACCCTGTCAGTTCAAAGATTTGCTCTCAAACTATAAAAGTTCAAAAGGCCAATTATATCCGCTCTACAACTTTATATATTTTGAACTAAAACTTATTGAAAAAATGACGCAAATATTAATGTGTGACCTTTCAAGGATTAAGTTTTTGAGAAAACCGACAACATGCACAAATAATAAAAAATTCAAAGATAACCACTCTTTCTTTTTAGAATTGAAATTTCTCCATCCCTTTTTGATAACAACAAAAAGTCTCACTATGACATTGCATCTGTAAAAAAGTGACCTATATCTCTGTGTCTGAAACAAAAATATTAAAAAAAGATTTAATCTATCTTTGTACATCAGGTGCTAGCAGTTGAGGGCAGCAAACAAACAGGTCACAGTAAAGAGAGTCCAAGTTTTATACAAGAAGCCTGAGTGTAACAGTGAAAACAGTGTAAAATTGATGATTTTTTTTTTTTTTGCAACCAGTTCAAATGAATTTAATCGTAAAATTAGGAAACTTTCATCATTTAAGTATTGTGCATTTAAAAAAAAAAAAGTAACTTTATGAGCATCCAGAATTTAGGTGTGTTTGACAATACAATTTGTATACAATGACATCAGATTTTTATTTCAAGGGAAAGCAGATTTAAAACAATAGTAATAAATTTTCTCTTCAGTATTATATTTATACATTCTTATATAGCAGCATATAACAGAGAGGATGAGTATATTATGAGGGTTCTTGAAATAAAAACGCCTGAATAACAATCAGCAGTGGATAAGTTCTAAATTATTTTATATGTTAACAAGTATTAATTATCTACTTAAAACATAATATCAACAAAATTACAGAATATAAATTAACATGATAATCTACACAAAAGTGCTTTTAAAAATAAACAAAAGAGAAGAAAAAGAGGCAGGAAAAAATGCAAGACCCTGATTACACTATCTGATTCACATATATACTCAGTTTCCTTCTTCTTTCCTCACTCTCTTAAGATAAAGACCTTAACATAATCACCTTT
>BMAT01004466.1:263094-280322 GCA_019649035.1 Elysia marginata | reverse complement strand
TGCTGCTGCTACTTTTGTTTTATGACCTCAACTAATAGTAATACTAATAATAGATGAATACGTAAAAACATATTTCTAAAAATGTCCATTTTGCCTTTTAATATAATATTTCCCTTTTTTGGTAGACTTGAAACACATTGAGTAAAAACCTTTTTAATCACAACACTTAAGAAAAGATAATTAAAAACATACCTGACAAGAACTGCCTTGACTTTCTAGCTGGGGCTCAAACCTTTGGAGGGAGTTGCCTTCATGTGCCACACCTCTCGCCGTGTGTTTTTGGCCATCATGGGAGCCATACTGGCTGGGTAATGGTAATGTCAGTCTTGAATTTAGATAACTCATATCAATGAAAATAAACTTGTTTGTTTCTTTCGCTAAATAAATTGTAATTTAAAGTTCGATTTACTTTCATTCCCTAATCAGCTGATTTGATAAGCGTTTTCTTGTATTCTACACGGGTTGAAAATAACGTAATTTGCCGAGGTTTTCCAAGTTCTTTGATAATTTTAGTCAAGGTATGGCAGTATTTGTTAGAATACTCTAAATGTTAGTGTTAACTCATCTTTTTTGGGTGATTTATTTCATTTATAACTAGATGGCAAACTGACACAATATTTGATACTTATGTTTAGTTATAGTTGTTGGGCCATTTTACCTTTTTTGATTTTATGACATAACTGTTAATGTAACTTTTTCATACCCGCAATGAAAACGAGTAAGAATTTCTTATAGGTTATTAAAGTAATAAAGATTGTTCTCTGTCATATGGTGTTTATCAAATTATAGATTGAAAGTCAAATTCATCGTATAAGCAAACCACAAAGGTATTTCAGATGAAGTATACATCACTTCAAATACCTTAGCTTGAGGAATAAAAAGGAAGACACCAGTTTATTCATAGCGATATTTAGCAGTTTAATGTTTGGCAAGAATTGATAGGACGATTCTGCTTCTTTGCATGTGGGTTTCTCAGTAAGACCCAAGCAGGATATGTGATGTTAAAAAAAACTATCTATGAACGAAGAAAAGCTCTCTCTCTCTCTCTCTCTCTCTCTCGATATATCAATCGCCATCACCATTTTTGACAGAACGCCTATTTCTATTATTTGAAGTATTCAACACCGCACGTACATTCGCTTTCTTTTTTGAGTTACAGAAATTCCCGTTTCATTCCAGAATATCTTCAAAACGAGAGTTTGATCTGTTTGCTAAATAAAACATCATTTAAAAAAATTACCAATCAAATTTACCTAGAGTCTAAAGCATTGAAAAAGACAATTATTTCTTTGCCTCGCACCCTAGTGGAGTGTACGTGGACTTGTATGCTATTGAGAACAAGACCTGGATGATCCACACCATGGAGGAAGCGAGGGTCTCTTTCGTGTTTGTCGACACACACTACTCCAAAGACATGGTGAGCAAATCCTTTTTTTTTCCAAACACGCCTCTTTATAGTTCACCGATTTAAGGCTTTTTCCATAAATATCGTTTCTCCTTATGACGGGACATCTTTAATGTAAAACTTGCTCTCTGTCTTTTAAGTAAATAATATCAATCTACAACTATAACTATTGAGAAAACTAAGTACAATAAATGGAAGTTTGAACAATTACATTGGTCTGGAATCAAAGCAAGTTTGAATAAATATTTTCATATTCAATGCAATTATGCTTGTTACTGAACAAAACACCACTCCCGAATTGCCAAAGAAAAAATAGTTTACAAGTTTGGACAAACTGGGATTTTATATAGACCTGCAATACTAAAGAACTTTGTACGAGCGAACTAAATTTATTCCTGGGTCTTTTAAAAAGCCGTTTATTGCAAGAAAATACTTGTTTTAAAAACTGCCAAAAATGGTTTTTTTTTATTATTGGAATAAAACCTTTATAGCAAAGCTCCAAACGTGCACAAAAACCTAATTTTTAAAATGATGCGTGTCCTGCAAGTAAGACTGCTGGCCATCTCTGGACCGAAGATTAAAAAAAAAGGGTTTTTATTTATTATATCGACTTCACCCACTTACATGGAAAGGCATCACGTGAAAGTAAAAACGGATCACCCATCTAGAGTCGGTCCGGAGTCTTCCGTATAAATACACATTATGCGTAACGGGCCTCATTTGTTAGAAAGAAAAAAGAAACAAGAAACAAAAAGAAACACTCTCGTAAAATTTGCGGTTTGGTAAAATCTACAGGTATACTTCTGTTTTACAACGACTCTGTCTGGCAATATTCTCCTGACTTTTTCAAAATAACACTTTTGATGAAATGTTGAACCAACAAAGTTTGAATCTAAGTAATGAAGTATGAACGTTTAAAAAAAAAACACTTTTTTTTTTACCCGTAAGATGTAATATCTTAGGAAAATTCTTAGTAATTTAAAATTTGAGGGAAAAAAACTTTCATCTTCACTATTTTGAGAGATGTTAGATGGCAATTATAATAATGTTATATATTTTAATGGCAATAAACACGGCGTAACCGGTGGATGATTTAGTCGGTTCCATTGGCTGATTCGAACAAAGCATCCTTGATGTTGCACGTTGAATGCCATTATGAGTTGGCATACATATTTTATGATATTAGCCTTCATAGTTTATGGACAATTTTTATGATTAATAGTAGATTAAAATCTCCGAATATTTTATTAAAATTTCTATTATACAAATGAGGAGTCCACTTGCAAAACCTGCTAAGCCACGTAAAAAAAGCTATTACCAGGGGTACGTTCCTGGTGAGCTTCTGTGTAAAGAATTATATTTATTGAGCTTCTAATTGTTCATATTCCTAGAAAATGTAACTGGACATTTCTTATATCATATAGTCAATAAAACAATGAACAGAAAGTCAGTTTTTCTCAAAACAGCTCTCGAGTGACTTAGCAGAGAAGAAAATTCAAATGGAACTGCATTGTCACACCTATCCAAAACTTTACTTGGTATATACTTTAGGAAACAAGCTCTACGCGGTGTTTGTATTGATGCTTAGCTATATGCAAAAAAAAAAGAATCCTTTAGTTTTTAAAATCAACAGTTTTCCTATTTGCTGTACCAATGTGCTCAACATTTTCTGTTTCTGTCAACAAAGATTAAAAAGACAAAGCAGCAAAGATTTCATAGGAATGTTTTAATTCGGCTTTACAAGTATTTACAATGTTGGTTGCTCCATCTGTGACGACCAGCAACTGGATATGTGGGATGAAATCGTCTCTATGAGATCTATCATCAGCCTAGCCAACACGTTCGCTCAGGACCCCCGCGTCATTACTGTAAGTGGCAAGTTCAAGAATTCATGATTGATTGATTCTCTTCAAGTAACTTTTCTCTTAAGTAAGGCATGGTTACCGTTGATGCTGTTTAATTGTATAAGACATTAAGAGCATAGACTTATATTAAGACCTCGCCCGGTTAACCCGACTCTTAAATACTTAACATGTACAGGCCATGCCTTGTAGTAAAATACTGGACGTAAACGTATTGTGTGGATCATTTTATCGAGTATAATATTTTTGCAATACATACAAACATAAACCTGTACACACATACGTAGACACGTGAAAACATACTCATAGACAACTAGATAAATCAATAAATATTACAGGTTTTAGAAAGTTGACATTATTAGTTATATTTGAAACTCAACGTGCGAAAGGAAATATTTCTACATTGTGTGCATAAGCGGACACTCCTGCTGGTGAACCAACACAAATCAGGCCAAGCAGCTATCTGAAAAGAAGGCAACAGCCTGAAACTGTGAAGTCATGGCAAACTCCAAAGATACGGTATTTACGTCAATTCCATATATAGATGTAAAGGAGACAGATGAAAAATAAAATCCCACCTATACAAATCCAGTTGACACCACCCTCCACTCGAAAAAAAAACCACACACACAAAAAAACCGAACAGATGTGTTTTTATACGCCCACTACATCTCTAATATTGTAGCCAAGAAGTAAGGCCTATGATTGACGCAACTTTTTTTTCTTATTTAGTAGGCGACGACTGTAGAGAAGCTAAGCTAACACAATAAGAGCATTACTTATAATTTCAGACCTTGTTCTATCCTATGTTTTCAGATGGAACAACTAATGGTCCACGGTAAGAAAATTAGTCAGCATCGTCTTGCCAAACGCCTAGGAATGCACGCTCCCAACAGATGTTGCGCGATATTTTATCGGGTAAACAGTTCTCAACTTATCTTGCTGGTTTTAGCCATGCTTCATATACTCTCCTTCTGTACTGAGTAGGCAGACACGCCGACATTCTGTATTTATATCACTCTGTTTCTTTACCTCTGCTTCACTCTTCAGAAAGCCGTAAAAAAAAGTCTTTGGGAAATCGAATAATTCATCATGGCTTGACCTAGATTTTGGGGGACTCTTAATTTAGCACCCCTCCATAAAAACATGACAAAAAGCAACAAACAAACAAGTACCAAAAACAAAAGTCGCTGTCATGGTTTTTTATTCTAAAAAGTAGCACCAAACACTCTCGAGTATGCCTAGTACCTTTGAGCCAAAATTGAAGGCGTGCGTTTTGTCTTTTCGGCGTCTTTATCTGAGCCCAAAGACATTCAATCAAACACACGCACACACACTTTCCTTTTTTACGAAGTGACTAGTTCTTGCAGCGGGCGCTTCGTATTGGTAAATTACCGGCTACATTGTGTCCATGTAGATCTAGAAGAAAAATGTGATGCTGCCAAACTCACCTTGCTTTTTATCTTCCGTGCTACTCAGAGAATTTGATGGGGATGATGGCAGAGAGGGAAGCATACTAGTTAACAAACTGGACACCCGCTCTCTTACCCAACCAAATCCTCTTATTCTCCCTTTTTCGTCTCCCTCTCCTTCCCCACTTCGTCAACTTGCACTATACTTAAATGCAATGAACTGAAGTTTTTGTATTCTTGCTATTATATATTTACCAGATTTTCCTAGTCTGTTCTTTACTTTTTAAATTTTAAATCTAAACTCTTGTAAACATTGCAACCGAGTTTAGTCTCTCTTCATCTCTTCCAAGTCTCTCTCTGTCTGTCTGTATCTCTCTCTTCTTCACCATGTATTGATACAAATTGCACATTGTCATTTCTTTATTTCCCATTTTATCAGTTTTCTTTGCCTAATGAAAATCTAATGTCTTATTTTTCTGTCTTTCTCTTAGTCTCTTTCTTCCGATCATCTGTCTGTCTCTGTCTTTGTCTCTTGTTTACCAGTTTCCGTATAAGATGGCCTCGGGCTGCTTAGGCATGTTGCACTACTAAAAAAAATCTTTTTATCAGGTTCAAATTTTNNNGGTACTTCTGTTTAGATTGATATGTTGCGAATAATATTAAAAGTTTAAGCTTAAGCAGTAATCTGTGATGCAACCAATTTCAACCCCTAGATTTAGATCTAAATGCAAGATTTTTTTTGTTTTGGTACGGATCACTTTCAAATAAAAATTTCGAGACAAAAATTACGAAGATATCGAACTATTCAACACAGAGCCGTGCCCTTTATCAAATAACATAACATACCAAATACAGTGAGAGAAAGACTAACAAGCTTGACAACGGTTATACCCTAAGTACAGACAGCATCTGCAATGAGTACGTCAAATATGCAACACTAATTATTAGCAAAAAACCGTCAACATATTGAACGAGGGGTTTGAATCACACGAAGGCCTTCTGATTTCCACCCCAGAACCAGGAAAAACAAAAGGGCCGCCATCAAATGTATGACCCAACACGCTCCGAAACTCTGTACGAAAGGTTCTTTTCACAATCGTTTCAAGCAGTATCAGACCAAGGCTATGAAGTTACATATATCCAACAGTCAAAGCGGATTCAGACGTAGTATGGGCCCATCGATGGATGACAGCAAAAATGCTCGACACGATAGGCGTGTAAGTTGACATCAATGGCATTCGATACTATCAAGCGAACAGATTTTTAAAAAATTCTTAAAGATATAATCGACGAGGATTAACATCACACTATCCAATTTCTACACAGCAGAACAACAAGAGACGTCAAGATAAATTGAAATGACGACCCAATGCCATTTACAACTCAATTGACACACAGCAGGGTATGTCCTTTCTTATCAAGTAAACACCCTGTGCAAGATAACCAACAAGAACCATCCCATGCATTAACAATATAGGACTAAGCCGTCGGCATTCACTTTATTGGGACAAAGCATGCAGATGTTATAAGCATAGAAAAACACTAAAACACCCTCTGTGTGGATAAAACAAAACACACATATGTACGAAAAGCCCAGGAAAAATAGAAAAGAAAGAAAAAAGTTGGATAACTACATGGCAGAAATGAGGACAATAAAGACTAAAAGCACTAGTCGAACATTGGATTTAACACAGTAGCAAACAACTGGAACAGAGGAAGCAAAGCAGAGAACAAAAATCAAAATGTATTCTAGTCATATCAGCATTACTGTACAGCTGCGGCACCTGGGCTCTGAACAACACAGAAGACAGACTAGACTGCTTCTACCGTTAAAAACTAAGAAATGTTCTAGGAGTCCGTTACCCTACAAAAATATCCAAATCTTCCTTAAACAAAAAGTGCGTAGAGGTTCCCCTCTCTATGTAGGTGCTCGATGCAAGATGGAGACTGTTGGGCACGGGCTGGAAACAAGATGGACACTTTTTGGGCACGGGCTGGAAACAAGATGGACACTTTTTGGGCACGGGCTGAGGAGAGACCCAAATGAAAGAAAGCATTTATACTCTTTGGAAAACAAGAAAAGAACAAGAGGTAGACCACAAACGATACTTCCAATAGGCCTCAACAACGCCAAAAAAAACTTCTATCCACAAAATTGAAAATAGCATCTCAGAAAGATCCGGATATTCTACGGCATATCGCTGAGAATCGACCAAGGTTAGAGAGGAGTTTGTTTTTAAAGGCATATGGCACTGCGTCTTAATAAGACACTGTTTGTTTTTTTTATACCATATTCAAAAAATGTTTATAAATATATATCTGCTTTTATGTATAATTGGGTAATATTGTGATATCTTAGAGAAACGTTTTTAGGTAATGTTTTATGGAGACTGTTGTGTTTTATAATAGCTGACATTATAGTAATCGGCAAGTTTTAAATCTATTGAATTATTATGTCTTTTTTATAATCAGGAATTTTTTCAATAATTTCTGTCTTTGTAGATCTCCGCGCTATTGTTTTTATATAATTGTTAAATCAAGTTTTATCTTTGTAAAGCGCTCTGAGCACCGCCATAGGCAGTGGTAAAGCGCTATATAAAAGTCATTTATTATCATTATAAGTAGAAATATTTAGTAAAATTGCCGAAGCTGCAACATCGGATGACTCTATCACCGGAAGGCCATAGGTGAGTGAGTAAGTAAGTAAGTATGTATCTTAGTAAGTAAGGTTGTAAGTAAGTAAGTAGACCACCAATCTCGCAATATTAAAAATTACTTCTTTCTCTCTGAAAAAGATCAATCCATAAATTTGCGAGGAACTGGTCTAAGCTGATCACCTCTTTATGCTGTTGGATTTCGTTCTTGCGTATGAAAGTTTGCATTTTTAAACAATTTAACACAAAGCCAATATTATTATATTCCACTGCACTAAATTAACATGAAATCCTCATTCTTAAATTCTTACTTTTTTAGAAAAGACCTCCAGGTTGTTTATAGTTTATTGTTTCATTTTTATCGATGACATGCAACACTATGGGGCAGCGTGGCAGAGTGGTTAGCGCGTCGGACTCGAGATCTGGAGGTCGCGGTTTTGATTCCCGACCATGTCATAATGCAATGGCCTTGGGAAAGCAATGCACCCTGGCCTAACTTTCCCCACTCCACCTACATGTAAAATGGGCACCTAGCTACAGACCATTCTTGAATTTGTGATATGCGCCTACAATACCCTGAATTATGGTTAAATGTGGCCTCCAAATGTACTGGTCTGCTGGAGCATTAGTGGCGCTGCTCTGTGGCGACACAGTTACGCTGAGTAAAGTAGCCAAATATCCCGAAATAGATTAATATAGTGTAAAAAGATATGTAGGAAATTTTAAAATACAGTATACCGGTATTTGCTGTGCGATTGACACAACATTTCTTTACAGTAAATTTTGCGACAAAATACTTATCAGTTTTTATTAGTATTGTTATTGTTATCAACATCATTTTTATTATTATCACTACAAGTTTGTTTAATGGCTCGAGCTCTCAACTTAAGCTTTATATAAATTATTCAAAAGAAAATGCCCCAACATAGGTTGACATTGTCAGTTCATACATAATTATAAAACTCCAATTTCCAAATGACATTATTTTATTTCACTTCTCATTTCCTACTCATATAATTATGTTGCAATAGAATTTTTAAACTGTCCCAATCAGTTTTTTATGAGAAATCAGGCAAAGTATTAATTCACAGAAAAATGATAGCGCAGAAGCCACTCCTCACTCAAGGACTATACATAATGTTGTAACTGTTTTTCTCTCCCGCAGAGCAACGAGACTCTCAACCAGCCGAGCACCCCAGGAGTGATGATGAGCCATGACAATGTAAATAGTTTTGTGTCTTGTTTAATATCTTAGGACACAACACTTTCAAAGCCGCTGTTTTGAGAAAAGCTGTATCTTTACATGTCGTTTTTGTTTTCGTATGTTTAAAATCCACCCCAGTGCTGCATGTACAAAAGGATCTGGGAATTGGGTTGTTTTTATTCACCCTGCCTTTATGTGGCTTCTTGATGTCGAAATCTTTAAAGAGGCTTTTAACAAGGACACAAGAGTGGTTAAAGCTGGCAGATAAAAACTCGTACCGGAGTCTAATACTGGCTCGAAGGATTTCTTTGAAAACATTACTTCTCATTCTTACTCTCACGCTCTGACACGGCCTATGTCATGTGTCTTTAAGGTCTTTTCATTCGCAACATTATAAATTCTACTTATGCATCGAGTGAAGCATCAATAAAATAGAACATAATGTAATACATGCAAAATCTATTAGTGACAAAATCAATATATTAAATAAGACAATATGTGACAAAGTCATCAAACATGCCCCTCTAGTATCAAGAAACATTGTAACAAGACTTAATGCTTAGAGATATTATGATTTCGACAGTCCAAGAAATGCCGCCACGCTTCAGAGAAAATGGAGAAAAACACGACTTGCAATTCATCGCCAACTTTTCACTAATACCAGAAATCACATAAACCGACAGATCGTCAAGGCCAAACAGGATCACATCAAACACAAGATCAGCGAAAACAAGTAGAACTCGAATGAGCTTTTTCGCATTGTGGAGGGCCTTGTGAAACGCTCAAAGCCATGGGGCAACTTGTCGTCATCGAACGACAAGCAGGAGCTGACAGAGATTTTCACTACATAATATTATTTCATTGGCAAGATCGACGATCTGACGATAGAACTTGATGAAACAAATTTACCACCTACTGATGGCAATAGCAAGAGTTGTGATATATATAACTAATACTGTTCCAGTACTTGATTCTTTTATACTAGCCGCTGAAGAGGAAGTAAACAAAATCTTTCAAAAATTTACCAAATAAGACCTGCTCGCCTGATGCAGTTCCTACTTAGATTGTGATTCAATGTTAAATGTTCTGTTGAACTCACACCAGTAAAATGCCTTGCATCCTTAAAGGAGTTGTCTTCGGGCCTGGGTTAAAAAAGGCTAGATTGGATAAAATGGATTAAAAAAACTATCGCCCAGTAAGCTAGTTTTGTCTTCCTTTCGAAAATCGTGGAATAAAGAATGACCTCTGGACTGCAAAGCTATATTAGTAGATAAAACATTCGTACGAAGCTCCATCAGCGTACAAACATAACCACAGTGTTGAGACAGTTCTCCTGAGGGTACTCAATGACATTGTGCGCCTTGGGCCCCAAAGACAAATAGTCCTGCTGGATATTACCAGATCCAATCGAGGTATTTGATACCGTGGACAAACATGTCCTTGTTCAAAGGCTTGAATTGCTTTTCGGTATCCGAGGTGGTGTTCTGAAACGGATAAGAACGTACATTAATGATCGATCCATGTCCGCTTGTGCGAATAATTGATGTTCAAATCCTCACACTGTGAAGTTCTGTGTACCACGAGGGTCAGTGCTTGGGCCAATTTTGTTGACGATGCACATTTCATCTTTAAGTGACATTGTTAAGGATTTCAGCTTTGATTTTCCTCTTAATGCAGATGATACACAAATATACTCACCCTCAGTAAATCTTGAGCCAAAATTGAAGAATGCCTAGATAGTATAAAATCCTGAAGTTGATTGAACATTCACAAACTCAAACTAAATGAAAACAAAACTGAGGTCATTTTTATATTAACAAAAAGCAGTGTCCAAACAATTTTCCTGTGGGAGGGAGAGGTGGGGGAGGGGGGTGTCTTAGTTCTTACGAGTAAAGTTGCTAGAAACTTAGGAAAAGTTAGAAATCTAGTTGATATTACATAGCACACTCGCTCGTGCATACGTTTATTACAGGTCGTTTAGACTACTGCAATTCACTGTTGATTAGAAATTTCATCTTATTTTAGAGAAAGGCAGCAGAAAATTCAAAACAAAGCTGCGAGGATAGTGGTGAGAAAATCAGTGAGGGGATTTATCTGCTACATTAAAAGGGTTCCACCGGTTGCATGTAAAAATAGAATTGATTTAAAAAAAACGCTCCCTCCAATCTTGAAGACCTCATCAATGTTTTAAAACCAAGTAGAGTTTTAAGGTCGTGCAATGGCAACGAATTAGATTTTGATGGATTGTTACCTTTTAAATGTAAATAGTTTCAAACGACGTTTTTGCCTCTATAAATGTAATTATCTTGATATTGTCGCAGCGTTGCAGAACATCCTTGATGGATTTTAGGCACTATGCAAATATATTATTATTATCGTTATTATTATTATTATTATTATTATTATTATTATTATTATTATTATTATTATTACTACTATCAATATTATTATTATTATTGTCTATAGTGCCTTCAAGGGTTCATCCCATAGCTCCCTAAAAAGAAAACCGTTTTGAGCGATGAATATTTTACGCTACTCACAAAAAATACGCTAGAACAATAAACATTCTTCCTGTAATCTATAGATAAAATGTTTTTAAACGTCAAAGATTAAACGTGAAAGAAAGCGTTTACACATTGCATTTATTTATTTTTTTTTTTTATTTTATTCACTTTATTAATCCCTTTCGGGAGATTTGGCTTCGTTACTCAGCGTAACTGTGTCGCCACAAGAGCAGCGCCACTAATGCCCCAGCAGACCAGTACATTTAAGGCCACTTTAAACCCATATGCAGGGTGTTTCAGGCGCTTATCACAAATTCAAGAATTGCCTGTAGCTGGGTACCCATTTTACAGGTGGGTGGCCTGGGGAAAGTTAGGGTAAATTGCTTTCCCAAGGCAACTGCAACATGGCATGGTCAGGAATCGAACCCACGACCTCCAGATCGCGAGTCCGACGCGCTAACCACTCTGCCACGCTGCCCCTTGAGTTATGACATAGACACCTTTAGCACACGCACCGTGTCTCAATACGCGTACGTGAAAATCGGGAAAGCAGATTGAGAAACTATAAAAATAATGAAACCAGTTTCTAAAAATAGAACGTCTGTGGGTCTATTTTTAGAAACTGGTTTCATTATTTTTATAGTTTCTCACTCTTTTTTTTACACCAAAATGTTTCTAAGAATAATGCGCACCCTAGAAAGATTATGTTTATCTTTATTGTTTTTATTTTTTATACCGGTTAATTAGTGGTATCAACCCAAGTGTATCTAAATTCCCAAGATAGCTTTAATAATGACACCACATTAAGATTTCATGGCATAATCTACCGTGACTCCAAACCTGCACACTTGCAGGATATAAATTTTTGATATAAATTAAATGATTTCAATACAATTCGAAGATTTTACAGAGTACCTAAGTCCCAGTGTCTTCAAACTGTTTTATCAAGATCTATAACAGTTTTGTTTTAAAACACCCAGAGGAAATAAAAATAAATGCATTCTTGAGCAGATTATTTAGACAAACTTAAAATCGTGAAAATTGAACGTCTGACTAAGAATTATTGCTTGGTACATTTTCAATAGTAAAAGAACCGATTTTTAACGGGAGATCTCAGTGTTGTAAGCCTTTATTGAGTAAAAGAAAACAGTCAGGCAACTTTTCAAATGTAATTCATCTATTACGATTAAAAGATTATTTTCTGCAACCATAAAAAGTTTAAACTATTAGAGCTTTTAGAGTTTATAACACATCTATCTATAGTTTTCTTTAATTTTCTTTCCTTAAATAAAAAGAACCTAACAAGTCGATGAGTATATGATGGCGCAATTCTTAGTGCAAACTAGTTTATTTCCAATGTCCACCATCATTATAATTTATCTCATAAGTTCAATATCTGCTATGGGCCTTATTGAATCAAATACCTACTTCTTGCACCTGTCAATTGAGGGTATGGTCAAAACCCAAAAATGCCAATATCTCTTTTTACAATTAATGCCTACAAATCGATCCCTTTCTGTGTAAAGCACTGGCTAATGAAATATAAACAAAGTTAAAGTATGTTGCAATAGCACCCTAAAACGGTCTTAATTCTCTCTGCAGCTCACTTTCATGGCAAGTCTCATCGGTAAGAAGATCCTTAAGGGCGAGCTGGGCAATTTTCCCGACATCCACACAAAAGCGCTTAAGATGATGTCTTCTTTACCCATCTCGAAACCCACAGCGTTCGTCATGGAAGTGTTGCTGCCCATTGCTCTTGGTGCATGTGTCTACACGTCCAGCATAAAACTTTCTGTGGTAGCCTTATATATATAATTATGGGTGTACATTTGTGTACCGTATAAGCATGAACGCCTGTTATATTTATAGATTCATTTATTTATTTAATATAGCATTTATAAATGAAAAAATAATAAGTTGATGAATATGAAGACATTCATAATGGTAGGAAAAGAACAGAACAAGAAACGTGTAAAAATAAAATTATAATTACACAATAACAAATACTGTATAGAGGTAGATAAGGACAGATAGACATTCAGGCAGAACGACAGACAAAAACAGACAGAGTAACAGATAATCAAAGACAAGGAGAGAGAGAGAGAGAGAGATAGAGAGAGAGAGAGAGAGAGAGAGAAAGAGAGAGAGAGAGAGAGAGAGAACTCATATAACTGATAGTAGTAGCAGTAGTATCGTATGGTTACACCTCCAGATTATGTTTGTTGGTCCAAGCTCCTCGGTCTTCATCAGTCTAGAGCTGCTGATAATGATTGAACGTAAAACAATACAGCGCCGCCAAGCATGAAGGGCTGGGAGTACATCTATTTTGTGTTTTTCAGTCAGGTTTGTGGCACCTGGTGATGTTCGTTGAACCAAACATCATCTGTGTAACGACCAGAAGCTGGATCCACTTGAGGAACAAAATCACTGAGAAAACTCACGGCTTCCTCAGCCTGAGGAACTGGCTATCAAAATATGCCAAGAGAACGATGCTAGATTCTCACCTCAAGGAAAGGTGATATAATATTAGGAAACCCCTCAAGTCTATCCGTAAAAAGACACCTGATAGAAACATTAAGATTTGTAACAAAATCCGGTACATTTAAGGTAAAACAAGGACATCCTACTTTGACGTACAGAAACTCAAACAACTTTGTTATAGAACCCTCTTGTGACCTCTAACTTCTTTGCAAGGAAAAGAAAGCTTAAATAGCGCGAATGCCTAGCTTAGGTTCCATTCACACTCTCAATCAGATCTAGACCAGATTTAGACACGGATTTTTGTCACGAAACTTTTTTATTAAAGTCTGCCAGATACTCAAAGTCCACTTATCCTTGCATGTCTCAGTGTATCAGAATATTAAAATAGCTGCGTTTCCGTAATGATAATTTAAACAATTTTGATGCTCATAAGCGGTGTTAAGAGTCGGGATCTTTATATTTGAGCTTTGTGCACTTGTATCAGCAAAAAATCTTCCACACTAGTTTTGAGTTAGACCTCTAAAAACAAAAAAAAGCATCCAAAGAGAGTTAGTTATCTCCACCAGTTGCAACTGTTTCTCCCTGTGCTATCTTGAATGCTTAAAATGCAAAATATGGAACCGGCATGCTGAATTAAAACCCAGAAAAAAGATGATACTACCGTTTGTCTTTTCCTCTGAATCATTGAAAAATTAGGCATCTTCGAAAAAGCTGACACATCTCCTCAGACACAGAAAGTAAAGCCAGCTTAAAAGCTAATCAAGAGACCCATTGAGGAACTAGGAACTAGATTATAACCTAAACAAATCCCCATGACACCAAGTCTCTGAGGGTGGATTTCAAATTTACTTCACACCAATTTCTTTTTACTGATTTAATAATGTCCACCAGAAAAGTACCTAAGCTCGCCCGCGCGGTCATCAAGGGGATAGGAGAACAGCTGGGTCTAGGGCATGCCGGGCTCTTCCTCAGCTTCGGCTCAGCACTGCCACAGAGCTACTTTGAGTATTTCCTCAGTCTTAACATTCAAGTGTGCGCTCTCAGAGAGGTCAGATTTCTCTCAGGTAAGGTGCCATACTTAAAGATGATTCCAATAGTAACAAAAATATCATATGAAAAGCAGTTAGAAAAAGGTTTATGGCATGGATTGCTTTCATTTTGCTCGCAAAGGTGGCATAATATATTAATATAATTATTCTTAAAACCCAATTTTCTCGGCTTAACTTTTAGAGCATTCAATAAGATGTTGAGCATGTAAATTTAAGAAAGAGATACAGCAGAACGATGCAGCTCTTTTTTTTATTTTAAAATAAATATTGCATGTAAGTGACCTTTTGAAAAAAAAAACAACCTGTAAAACTAATGCTTAAAAACATCCCACACAGAATTCACAGCATCCAAGGCAGGCTTGTCCAAGCATTTTAGTCAAAACGGGTAGCAAAGTGTTGATTCGACATAAGTTTTCAAATCTTTTGTCAAGCATACCAGATCAGTATAGAGGCTTTAGTCCAATATTCGCAACATCCGTTACAAACACCCACACCATAAATCATAGCTTTGGTGAAGGATTATTTTAAAGTTATCTTATAAAGCTTATAAATCAAATTAAAAAAAAAGATCAAAATCTTTGCAGCTAAAAACAATCTTGCAAAAACTATTTCGTTCTGGATTGGATCAGCCTTCGCCTGGCGAGTTGTTTTTTTCACCCGTCAATGTTCGCGATCGTAATCGAAATCCCCACAAGCAGGTCTCCCCCTCTCTCTATCTCTCTCTTTTCTTGTTTCTCTTACTCTCGTTGCTCGTTTATAATCATAAATAACTATGTGTACTTCTGGATGGTGCTATCTTTCAGGATCTTCAAAATTGAAGCGATAGCACTGGTAGATAAATTCGGCAAAAAGAAATTTGAGCACAACTGCCAGTATAGAAAAATGAATCTAAAACATGCAATAACCAGCTTCACAAATCAATTGCGGTATAAACTGCATGAATAGCAATTTCTAACAATCTGTTGCAGGCTATTAAAGTAAGAGAGACTTACTACCTAGAAAATCGTGATTTGAAACCCGCACATACAGATTTCCCCATAAGACTGTTAAAGCACCCCTTTTTTCGTTGGAAAAAAGATACATGTCTTTGATTTAAAAGATACACACCATTTATTTTGAAATACTTGACTCAAGTTAAGAACAAAACCACTAGTGCAAATTTAACTCATCTATTTCATGGCTCTGAGCATGAATTTAAAAAAAAACTCAGCTAAGAACTTCAGCCTAAGATGTAATGAAAAACTACTTAACATAAAGCGTATGTATTTATAAAGTTACATTAAACTCTTAATCCTACTTATGCACTTTGCTGTAACAGATTGTTTTATCTTTGCTCCATCGAAGCCTTCTAGAACTCTGGCTGGCTAGGTGCTAGGTTACCATGAGAATATCTTTTAATATGTAGTTCGGTAGATCTTCTAGAACGCCCAGGACAAAATGTAGCAAAAAAGAGGACACTATTTTGACTATCACCTGAAATATAACTTTCTTTTTTGCATAAACTAAGAAGTTAGGCCAGTGTAGTTCATCATCATGGTATACATTTTTGAAAGAAAAAAATAGCGTAATCGCTGTTAGCTTTACACGTGTGCTTTGAACCTCTTTAATTTAATAGTTCAACAATACGTTGATCTCCTAGTTCTTGAATAAAAAAACAAAACAAAACAAAACGGACATACAAAGACCTTAAACATCACGCCACCACCAGGGTCGTTGGACTTTTCAGCTTCAGCTCTCGACTCTGCGATGAGATATTACCACTCTAATTGTGGGTACTATCTGCAATTTTCAGTAAAAGGTTCAAGCCTGCCAGACAGGCTCGAGGGACATTTGTTTCTGTTGTAACCGTTGTGGCTCGTTGCGCAGCATGAACAACAGAGTTGTCGTTGGTTTCTTCTTGACGTGTTAAGTTTTTTGCCAAATCAATCCGCCTTGAACCAAATTTTTGCGTAGGGTGAAATATTAATCTCTTCTATCGAGACGGAATAGTTTTCGACGGGTTTCCACGATCATACTGACTATAACATAATCAATGTTTAGAATAATAATTTGTAGGCTACCGCCTTTTTGCGAGATTAAAAAATGCACACATTTTACATTATAAACTTCTGGTGCTCTACTGACTATGTATGGCCATTACATTGTATTCATTATTGTAACATAAAAACAATTGGTCAGCTTCTAAAATTACTAACAACGAAATGATATACCCCTACCCACATCCCACATTATATACCCAACACCCACCCCTCACGAGTAAAAAGCAATAGTTCTAACATTTAAGATATTGAAAAGACTCAAATCCAAAAAAAAAAGAATCTTGATGGAAAAATGAATGCGAAATTATTTAATTTTTTATACTCACTGTAACTAACCAACCGTGCCATCTAATATAGATAGAAAAGGCACACGGGAAAAAATGCTAGACAGAGAAAGACCGCGAGAGAAAGAGAGAGAGACAGAGAGACAGAGAGAGAGGAGTGCGTGTGTGGGTGTTTTCGAGAGAGACAACATTTCTTTTCGATTAGTTTGAAATTCTATTAAGTATAATAGTGTATTTTACTAATAATATTCATAATGTTTAAATCCGTCAGTCTTTCTGAGTATTGCGGGGCCTAGATAGCTCAGTTGGCAGAGGCCTCGCTCCGTGGCCCAGA
>BMAT01004466.1:214523-229857 GCA_019649035.1 Elysia marginata | reverse complement strand
CAATGATAAATGCGAAGTCCGACCCGACCGCTTAACCATTGCAACAGGTATAAGCAAGTAGATTGGCCTTTAATTTGACACATGACTGTGTTCAAAATCAGCTGAGACCTTAGACAGCATTTATAGTTACGAATATCGCGCAGACCCATGCACATTATACCGACTACCAAATATCAACCAACCATACTAAGTTTTAGTAGGTCAAAACGCAAAACAGACGAAATGAAACTCATTGGAGCATTATGACTGCATTTTCTTGACCTTTCTCACTACATTTCCTTACTAAGTTAAATTATACTGAACTGGAAGCAGGTAGATTGGTCTTTAATTTGACACATGACTGTGTTCAAAATCAGCTGAGCGGCTTAAACTTAGACAGCATTTATACTAAATTATAATTTAAATCAAACGTAAAGAACTGAGTTGAGTTATAGGGGATCAAGATTACGGACCTGCATTGACCTCGCTTCAATAAGATGAAACTGTATAACAACCAACATTTACATCAGTGTTTTGATTTATCCGTCACCAGCATTTCTGGCGATTTTAGAAATGTTCCTTAAAGATATTATATTTGGCAGAGAACCCAGAGCAAGCATCTGAAAATTAAAAAGAAGCCAATTGATAATATCTTGCTGTACATTTATTGCACGTCACTACCGCGTATCACACCGTTGAAAACAACAAAATAGAGGCCTAGTTAATATCTAAATTCTAAGGTAACTATTTGCCGTTCGTATCGTATCTGACACAGGAACATAAGAGAAAGGAAGGTTTCATTTCATGAGTGTTGAATTGTACTTTTTTATGTTGAAACGTTAAAGAAATATCTTATGTATCACTTTTTCATTATCATTGATTAAAACACTGTTTATGCCATAACTGACATAGTCAGAATCAAAGAAAAGGGAGTAAGTAAAGTCTTTATCGATTGTTTTAAGACCTAGAGATCGAATTTAGGTGCCCTTGGCTGTGTGACGACCTTTTGCATGCTAATCATAACTTTAAGAAAACAATAATTGGCTTTCTCAAACCTGAGCGCATCAAAATATCCTTAACTTATTGAAGAAAATGATTACCTACGCCCTCTGCGCTTCAAAGAACATCTTTTTCTCTTCATTGATCGTTCATAATCAAAGCGGTTTTGCCACGAATGCCCTCGTACATTAACTTGTTAAAGATTTTCTTAATCACGTTTACTATGTTTTGAATTGCACACAGCTTAAGGTCTATAAGTACTTTTCAAAATGTCTTCAACGACTGGGAAATACTGCTGAGACATGGAGTTTTTAGGCTTAGAACTTGTGAAGTTTCAAAAAGGGTTTGAAAAATGCATTTAAAGTTTAGACGACTATAATTGGGGCCTTAGCAACCATACCAGTTAAACTTAAACACTGATAACATGAATTTTGAAACTCAATTAGGTGTGAAAACTGTTTAGAAGTGGTAATAACATCAATATCTAAAATAAAAAAAATGTGACTTCTGAACATCCACTAAACTTTTAAAGCCTATATCTCCAAACTAAGTCTTTCGACTTACGACTCATTTGGACAGAATGCGAGACAATTATGTAAAAGACAAACTGGTAATTGAGTCGTAGTCTACTATCACTAAAACATCTACATGAATATTATAACCGACAGCCGCCTAACAATTAGACTCCCTTTTCCTTATGCATCAACCAAACATATGTTTTCTCTTTCTTACAGGCTGTTATTTTTAGAATATTTACTTATACCGCTCTCCATCTGGAACTGTCTAATGTTATCTGATCGCCCGCAACACATAATCATATTACCTAATTACAGAAACCTTTAGCAGCAGATTTGTTGACAAGCTTTTTTTTTTCTTCTTACTCAAAACTGCCTACCCAAATAATTTCATCTTTAAGAATGAAGTTTCGTTAACGGTGTGTTAATTTTTCCTTCACAGAGACTCTATTACGAGTAACCCATGCTTTTGTTTATATCTCATATAAACACATTAAGTTTCTAAATGGACTATGTTTTATGTCACTGCGAAGTCAGACAATAGTGCAGTTTGTTGTTTAAAAGCATTTCTTTGTTTTTTTCTAAAATGACACCAGTTCGTGCTTGCAGCTGAGGTCGATTAATGTGGCGAATACAGTAGAAACATTAGCACAGTCTGCATATTACAACATTTTCAGCCTTCTCCCCTGTAATCACTTCAGGACAAAATCAGTGCAAAGACAGGAGGATAAAAACTGACGCCTCTGTCTTTCAAATGGGAACAACAGCAAAACACCTTGTCACAGGATGTGTGTGGCAGTGCACCTAACGCCAGGCCTGCATCAATATCAATATCTGTGAGAGAGAGAGAGAGAGAGAGAGAGAGAGAGAGAGAGAGAGAGTAGAGTAAAATCTGCATTACATCTGCTGTGACAGTTTTGTTATGTGAAAGCTACTGGTGGTGCATGTGAAACGAGCGCACACCGAGGGCGTGGATGCGATTAACTATTGGCAGCCCGATCGTGTTACTCTAGCGTGAATGAACAATGTATTAGTATGTATTGATCTTTACCCTTCTGCAATCAAAACAGTCTGGTCTTGCCAGGTGAAGATGGGAGTAAATTGCACGGCATAACATATAGGAGTAAAACAGAGATAGAGAGACAGTAAGAATGAGGCAAGAGACAAATAGAGAGGTTGAAGGGAGAAAGGGATAAAATATTTTTCTTTACTAAACTTAAGAAATGAAGGTCAGAAAAAATCAAATTATTGCGTATGCATGTGAATGTGGGTAAAGAGAGAAAATGATGGAAGCAATGTTAGATCAAGAAGAGTGAGGAAGGCGATATGAGACGAATGCCAGATCAAAACAAGACTCACGTGGACGAGCGGAGATCAAATTGATACAGAAATACGTATAGAGGGGGTAGAAAGAAAGGGATTAAGATAAAAAGGAAAAGAGGGAGATAGGAAGGAATACAGGGAGAATGGATGAAAGAGAGAGATATAGAAAGGAAAAAATGCGAGATATAAGTAAGAGAGGGAGATGGAAAAGAAGACAGCCAGATTGAAAGGAAGAGAGGGAGACGAGAAGGAAGACCAAGCGACGAAAAGGAAGAGCAGGCGACAAAAAGGAAGAGAGGGGCTTGGAGGAAAGTGAGAACGCACGATTATTAGAAAAGAAAGAGAAGAAGATGATAGATCAAGGAGAGTAAGGGAGGTGATATGAAACAGATGCCAGAAGAAAACAAGACTCACATGGTCGAGCAGAAATCAAAATGATACAAAAATAAGTATAGAGAGAAGATAACAAGAAAGAGATTGAAGTAAAAATAAAGAGAGGGAGATAGGAAGGAATGGAGGGAGATAGGAAGAAAGAGAACGAGACAGAAAGGGAGTGAGGGGGACAAAAAGGAAAGGGGGGGGGTAGGAAGGAAAAGAGAATGTACGATTAATAGAAACAAAAGAAAAGAAGATGGGCAGAAACTAAGGGCTTGAGCAAAATATAATGGAATGAATCGTGGAGCGAAAGGTTCAGTAAGTAAGTGGAAGATGCATCTTGTAAAAACACACGAGAAAGTAAATATAAAAGCATGTGTGTGTTAAAAAGGGGGGCGGAGTTAGAAGAGGGTGGGCCTATGACCTTTGCATCTGCACGAACTCATCAACCATTTATGTACTAGACTGTAGGTTAAAGGCGGCAAAAAAATACCAACATAAAGATGTTGAAACTTGACAGACTCAAAGCGCTTTGATAAATATAAAGTTGAGAAGTTTGGTTGCAGCACATAAAAGTTCCAGGAATTGTAAGTAAAATTTAAAAAAGCCGTACTAGCTAAGTATACTTGGGGTCTAATTTCTTCAAAGTATGGGAAAAGTAGGCTTGAACCTATTGTTATTGATTAATCTTAGACTTCGTTACAAAAATTAAAGCTAGTCGTAATTTATATTCTAAGAAAACACCCAGGCACTCTTTCTATGTAACTTTCGCTTACTGCACAATTTGAAATCTCTTTTCTAAGACTTTTGTGACTGCGGATGATTGTGTTGTTTCGCCGATTTCATGACACAACACCCTTTCATAATTATTGTTACAATTCTCTGAAGTTAGTTTGATATACTTATTCTCGACTAAAAGAGGATTCTGACTATTACCATACCAAGCTAAATCCGGCAGAAGGTCTTTCAGTAATTTCTAAATGTTCATAACAACAGCGCGAATGCTGTAACCTAAAATCCATTTTTAATATTCTTACATATTCCATGAGATGTTAAACTTGGTATTATTTTCTTTCACTTAATGTTCTTGAGGGTTTTTCGTGATGATGGCAAAGGCTTCAGTTTATTTGGCTTCGTTTTTTAAAACTCGATTTTAGTTATAGAGATAAAACTTTAATAATTTACGCACTTCTTTGTAATTACTTGCCTTACGGTCGCCTGTAGGAGTAGACTTTCTTGCACACATCAACTACCTTTGAGGGTACAAGTACTTTTAGTGTTGTATAGTTTGTTCTTTTTTTCAACTTCTTTTATTACGATTGATCTGTTGTAGCTGCTTATAACTTGTTTTACATTGCTCATGCAAGTTCGACTTCACTTTATGGTATTTTCATTTATTATTTTGTGCTTTTTGTTGTCCGATGATAAACATGATTGAACTATTTATCAATTAAATGTGATCTTATAATAGTAATGGGGATGTTTTTTACTGAGCAATTGGGTAAACCTAGTAACTTTCTTTTTCTTTTGCTCTCTTTGTGTTCCTTTGTCTCGGTTTTTGAACTTTGAATTTCTTACAGTATTCTCTCGTGTACATATTATAACTTTACCTCGTAACCACTTCCTTTAATGCCAGCTTTGTAATATTTAGCTCAATCATAATGAATAATTGAGCGTTGTCGAAAGTCTGGTTATCTATCTATCTATCGTTTTCCCTAAAAGAGGTAAAATAAGAGAGCGCATACATTAAAGAATATTTTAGATACCACACTTATGTACTATTTGTGTAATGAAACAAAATGGCTTTGGAGCGACCAGGTGGCCATTCCTTTGAGTATTTGTGTAAAAAACCTATCCCAACAGTACGTAATATCTTCATAGCAGAGCGAAATGCATTGAAGTCTCAAGCTTATATTAACACTTGTTGCATCTCAAGCTGCCCTCCATAACTGCAGTGTATCTCTTGTGATTAATTGTTTGTTTGTGGTATATGGGGTTGTTTGTTTTAACAAAATGAGAACTGATTTTTTATTGATCAGGTCTTTTCATTACTCTATTTCGAAACGTTAAAATCGAAATGAAACCCAAATTGGTTCTCCCTTTCTAAACATCTGTCATTTTGAATTTCCGAATTAAGTTTCGATTCTTTTTTATGTCGAATCAGAGATTTCATTTTCCCATGAAGGAAGATTTGCATACGCGCAATGCCTAGCCTTTACCGGTTTTTGGTAAATACATGGTAGAGAAGGGAAATTGCTATATTAATCGTATAGCTACGAGAAAATCAGAGACTGAGCCAGTTCATCTATGTTGACGCATGTCGGTCGCTGACCCCATTGCCAATAACACAATCAATCTTTCCTCTAGCAATCAACGACTTGGACCACATGTTTCAGTAATACAGTTTGCTGGGGAAAAGCCATTCCGTTTATCCCGGTCGACCTAATGATACCTCAATGAAAAAGCCAGATGGATATAACCCAAATTGCGGAGTTTGCTTTGCGAAGATGCCCTAATACTACTTGACTAACGCATACGGCCATGTTCAAAATCTGCACTAAGCCTTCTCGCGTACTTAGGATTAGCAAGAGAATATGGATTTACATGGTAATGCAATATAGGTAATATTTGTCAACATTGTTCCCCTCATGCATACTTCTCTTCAAAGCTTGCAGGCCACGCGGGGCGTATCGACGTGTTTTGCCCATTCTAGTTATCGACTGATTCTGTTTCCCCAAAGGCTCCTGTTTTATTTTTAACACTGTTTGGTATCTGTTGGAATAAATAAAGGGGGGTAAGCCAACCATAAACTGTAGCCACAAGTCTGTTTATGAGACTTAAGCCAAAAACATTACATTCTATGATAAGAGTATTGTAACGACTGCAATAAATTCACCCCTTGGTAATGATTAGTTTTGTAATTCGATTAAAACATCACAACTTACAACTGTGCCCCGACTCCCAGCGGTAGAGTCTGGTGAATCAACATTAAATTGTAAGCTTTTCCTGGGTAAAAACCATAAAACTTATTGATAATATTCATAAAATCAATTATTACGTAGAATTAGGCTAATCTGAAATATAGAAAGCAATGTTTTAAATGTTTTTGTTTTTGTATAATTGTAACATTTGAAAGATTAGTTAAACCAAACATGATTATTATAAAACATCTACGTTGTCCAACTACGCTTTAGAAAGCTGATGGGAGCCACTTTGAAAAGTTCTTTATATGATCAGAGAACAAATTGCGAAATATTAACGAAACACTCATAATTGAAATGAAACTGGCTTTAGAAACGTATAAACATTTGGACACATAGCTTTACCTGTAAACTTCTCTGTAGACCAAATCAGTCCGAGTTTGGGAATAGGTGAATCAGTTTTTAGGTGTCATGCAAACTGCTGTCCGGCATCTTCTGAGCCGCCCGTTGTCTCTTCTTGAAAGGACGTTAACTTAATCTTTTATGCCTTCATTTTCTTTAAATTTTAATGCAATACTGTAAATACATGTATGAGATGCTCTATGATTGTTTTAGTAATTGTACATGAGTCTACAGTTTTCGGAAAATCGGAATGTCTCTCGGGCTGAAACGACTGCACGTAGTCTAGATCTAGATTGAATTGAACCACTACAGGTCTAGATGGCATTTAGAAAGGGCCTGCTTTCCAGACCACATCCACACAGCTCTGGAAGGCTTCGGACGGGTCTGGTAGGTAGTTCCTAGGACCCGTTTTAAAAAAGAAAGTAAAGGGTCCCTGTGGTCAATTTCTAAAATATCCCATTGATTAAGCATGAGTTGGTTGTCTCTACACTCATCAACCCATGGTCACAACTGATATAAATAATCACAAATAACCGTACATTTCATAAATGAGTTGCTCTTGTCTAACGTACTTCTAGTTAGATTTTAGTGCTGGTTTTCAACATACTGTCGGGGGCCTAGATAGCTCAGTTGGTAGTGGCTTCGCTCCGTGGCCAAGAGGTCGCGGGTTCGAAAGCACAGTCCGGGGCCCCTACTGGTTGGGTTGGTGTCAGTATAATGTGACCGGCTGAGGCTAAGTCATGGTATCCCCGCTAGTCTCTGGGTGGCAGCCCGTAAATTGTCATTGGGACCCAAGCCCTGAGAGCACCTTTGAAGTGGAATTGGGCTTGTAAAAACACCCTTCAATCAATCAATCAACATACTGTCATAATGGAAACTAAAATATTCTCTCGAAATTTCTGACCGGTTTATTGCCAGTTTGTATACATGATTCAAGCTAAGCCAGA
The DNA here is from genome assembly GCA_019649035.1 of Elysia marginata. NCBI lineage: Eukaryota > Metazoa > Mollusca > Gastropoda > Plakobranchidae > Elysia > Elysia marginata. Next base: position 222,396 of record BMAT01004466.1, on the reverse strand, counting down.
CAAGCATCACAAGGACCATAAAGAAATAAAAAAATAATATAATAACGATTGGTTTTTCGTTCCATGATTCAAAAAACTTAAGTGTGGTTGAACTTATAGTGTTGAGTTCACTAGAAAGGCTTACAAGCTAGTTAAAGACATCAACCATTGTGATACAAAATGTGAAGAAACCGACTGGTACGCAGACTAAACGCCGTGAGCAGGCAGCCCACTTGAAAGCTGCAAGTTTGATAGCTGTTACTACGATGTCGCCGCCGGTACACTCTCTGAAGCTGTTGCTCAAACATTAGGTGGCCATCGATTTTGTTACTGTAACAATCAGAAATGGTGCCGCTAATAGTTATTATTTCCTGGGCTATCTTGAGTAAACAAAGACCTTAACTAGTAGTCTAGACCCTAAAATGCATTCAACTACAAGGTAATTACACCAATAATGCGTTATACTATTCGTCTTCCTCTAACGTGCTCTATTCTTTCTTTTACTCTCCATCTTCCTACTTCTCCTCTGACACCCAATTACAACAGCAACATACACTACTACTACTACTACTACTACTACTACTACTACTACTACTACTACTACTACTACTACTACTACTACTACGTCTATTACTACTACTACTACTACTACTACTTTTATACCACTACATCTATTATTACTTCTACTACTACTACTACTACTACTACTACTACTACTACTACTACTACTACTACTACTACTACTACTACTACCACTACTATTACTACTACTACTACAGCTGCTGCTATTGTTACTACTGCTGTTGCTGCAAATGCTGCTACTACTACTACTACTACTACAGCTGCTGCTATTGTTACTACTGTTGTTGCTGCAAATGCTGCTACTACTACTACTACTACTACTACTACTAGTACTACTACTACTACTACTACTACTACTACTACTACTACTACTAAAAATACTACTACAACAATCACTACTACTACATTTGTAACACTACTTCTATTACTACTACTACTACTACTACTACTACTACTACTACTGCTACTACTACTACTACTACTACTGCTGCTGCTACTACATTTATATCACTACTTCTATTACTACTACTATTACTACTACTACTACTACTACTACTACTACTACTACTGCTACTGCTACTATTACTACTACTACTACTACTACTACTACTACTTCTACTAATACTGCTACTACTACTATACTACTACTACTAGTAGTAGTAGTAGTAGTAGTAGATAGTAGTAGTAGTAGTAGTAGTAGTAGTAGTAGTAGTAGTATTAGTAGTAGTAGTAGTAGTAGTAGTAGTAGTAGTAGTAGTAGTGATGGTAGCAGTAATTCATAATGTAGTTTTGCTATTTCGGTGATTTTCTTAAAGATTAAATGAACCAGGAAGAAAATCAAAGAAAAAAATCATTTTATGTTAATGTCGCCGTTAGGCGATGAATATTGTAGTACATATATGTTCCATTCAGCCAGGTTAAAAAACTGTAACACTCAGATGAGTGACAAAAATAAATTGAAAACTGTTTAAATAAAGACTAAACCTTTGTTTCAAAGATGATGTTTTTAGGACACGTACTCTTTTATATATCTTAAAGGTGTTTAGGGTTTTATACGCTAAAAAACTGTGAGGAAAGCTTTCTGAAACAATAAGAAAGCAAGCGCGAAAAAATGCGCGTCACAAAAGCAACTATTAGAATATATTTCATTAACTATTTGCATTTTTTAACAATTTAAAATAATAGTTGTAACATTGACGTACAGTATTTTTAATCTCTTGTATCCTGAAACATCATCAGTTATAAATATTGCGAAAATAATTATCGAAACAAAGATATTTTTGACTTTATTTATTTTACTTAAAAAATTAAAAGCTAAAAGAGAATAAAGAGGGATTCCGGAGAAATTCAGGCGGAAATGTTACATACACTTTCTATTTCTCTACATCGTAACACGACCAGCAAAAGAATACTGAAATGTCATTTCTTTTTGGTAAAAAATTATTGAACATGAAGAAACTCTTAACGCTGTGCTTGTCAACGCATACACTACTCCCATCTCTGCGCTTTTGATGGAGATTGGCTTTGAATGGCATATTTCTCTCTCTCTCTTTATCTCCCCCCCCCTCCTTCTTCTTCCTCCCACCCCCTCCCCCTTCCATATAATTTTGCATTTATTGATTCGCCGCTTGTCAGAGTTTTGGCTGGTAAAACAGCTGCTTTTGAAAGGGAAATCAGAAATCAGAGATCAGGAATTATTTAACTAACGCTTACTTCGTAGTCGCTCCCCCAGAAAGAATGGCTTTGTCTTGACACAAGAGCATTTCATTTTGAAGTTAAATAATATTTACTTTACTTGACGGGATAAGTTTTTACACCGACACCATCACACTTGCTTTTGTTTATTAATATAAGACTTAAACATAATACGCTTCTGCCGACACCAGTAGGTATACCAAGCCAAAGCAGATGCAAAATTAAATTTTGTGGCGTTTATGTAAAAGATCTTATTTCTAGCACATTAAGTTGGGAATGGAATAGCAAAATCATATTAAAAAAGGCCAGAAAGCATACATGTACTTTTTGAGAAAACTTTGATCTTTTAAGGTCAATAAGGTCAAACTCATTCATTTTTACACAGCCGTTGTGGGAAGCATCTTAATTCAATCGATTGATAGAACAGTAAAAAAAGACACTAGGAGACTCAACTTAATTTTCATAAACGGACAAAAGTTAATAGGTGTGAATCTGCCATCTCTTGAAGGTCTATGTGTCAGCCAGAAGAGAACACATCTTGAAAGATGACACATACCTAGCAAGGAAATATTTTGATTTTTTCCCTCCACGGGTGATGACTAAGGGCGTTCAAAGGAAATAAATGATTAGTAAATAGCTTCTTTCTCCAAGCCGTAAAACATTTTAATTGAGCCAGAATTTAAAAAAAAATCATTCTAATTTTGATAAAATGAACGGCACATAATGATGGAGTGTTTCGTTGAGTGAGATGAGTTACGAGGAGTGCATGTAGTTCTAGGACAGAGGAGAGAAAATGCTACACAGATAGAAAGAGAGAGTGAGAGAGAGAGAGAGAGAGAGAGAGAGAAAGAGAGAGAGAGAAGGGAGAGAAGGACGGAGGGGGGAGGGGGAGTGCGTGCGTGGGTGTCTGCGAGAGAGATAACATTTCTTTTCTTTAATACATGTGCTGATATTCTCTAATAAAGTACTTTTTATTCTTAATGTTAGAATCTGACAGCCTGACTGAGCATTGCTTATTTTCAACACATGCTCTTTTGTAACTTTTTATCGACTAAATAAATATGGAATTGAAATATCTATCGATCTACCTACCTATCTATCTATCTATCTATCTATCCATCTATCTACCTATCTATCTATTTAGCTATCTATCTATTGGATTACCTTGCTTCCTGATCCTTTTGTTGATTCACACCAGTTTCGTGCTCAGCTTCACTCTTTAGTTTTTTTTCGGATGGCCTGGTCTGAAGGAAGTTTCTTAAAAGGTGACGCTATTTATGTACATGAAACGTGAAGATATCCTTGCGATAATTGAGAGTCGGTCGATTGTTTAAAATTTCAAATTTTTCATGGAGGCTTAGTTGACAAAATTGCTTGTTTGGGGTGTAGGATTTAAGTTTCTTTATTATTTGCCATTTTCATGGTTGGTTTCGTTACTTTTAATTTTCCATACGAAATCGCAATGTTTGGTTGTAGACTTTTGATGTCCCAATTTGAAGGATGATTTATGAATGTTATACCTTATTTTAAAGCTGTTTGTGTTGAGTCTGATAAAGGTGTCCTCTTTGTTTGCTATTGGCTGCGTCACTGTAGCCTTGTAAACAATGCATTCTGTGAGGCATTCGTTTCTGGTCCTTAACTTGCACAGTCTTGTTATGTTACTTGTTTATCCGCTTTAAGTCTCTTTGTAGCAAGCGTTTTGTTACGGTTCAGTATGGCTTTTTTGAAGTTTGGTATGCATCTGTAGCTAATTTGATGGTATTTCTGTTAATGATTTTATGCAGCTTGTTTAGCTTTGAAAAATGTTTGTTGATTAGCTGGAGGAAGATTTTTCCTACGTTAGTAGCTACATTCCTGATATATAGTGGGTTGTACCATGTACTTTTCCGCTCTCTCTTTTTGTTTCTTCTGTAGGGGGTTTCTGTCCGTATTTTATTCGTTGTTCTTTTAATAGGAGGGTGACGTTGTGACCGATTCTTTCTAGGTTTCTAGGGCTTCATTATATTCAGGAGACGCCTGCTTGAACATGTCTTCATTTTTTTGAATTGGTACTTAATCTGTTGTTTATGCCTTTTGGAAGGTTTTTATGATAGCTTGATGTGGTTACTCTGTTTAGTTTTTTTAGGACTGGTGTGAGTCCTTTCTAAGATGTAGGGTTGTATCTAGAAAGTCTACAATTTTTTTCTCTGAATTAAGAGATTTAAAAAAATGGCCTTGCTGAACTAATCCAAAAAACTTTAGATAACGACAATGTTTTAGGGTGTTTCGTTTGTTCGTTGCGTTTTGCAACTTAGATTTATTTGTTATACCATCATTTTTTACGCTGTCACTTCACGACCCTGTACATTATCTATTTGTGTTGCTACGTATAGATCTACTCACCGTTATTGCGCATGAATGTGTTGAGTCTAATCCCTGTGGTTGCTAAGCGCATGGATCTCTTCTAGGGAAGTGCTCTAGAAAATCTAAAATATTGAATGAGGGTCGCAGTAGAGATGCGTTGGTAAGCAAAATCAAATACGTTTAAGGTAATCATTAAATCTCTATGAGAGCAAACACCTTCGGCAGAAAAAGGCATTAAACAGTTACACAATTAAGCATAATAGCAAAAAAATATTATCAACAACACCAATGAATGTGGGTAATCATATTTATTGTTATTATAAATTTGCAGAAGTTAATTTATAGATTAATTTAATAATATATGTAATTTAAAAACTGGCAATTAAAAAAATTGTCTCCAAACAGGACTGTTTTGGTCTCCGTATGTTGCTTTGTCTCTCAATCAAGATGTTACTCTTATTATAGTATGATTACCGCTTTCTTCATCTTGTATTCATTGACAAACATTTCGACGTTGCAAACCTTTTGTCATGGTTTTCTCTTCATCCCGAGGCGCGTGGGCTGGAGGAAGTGATCGCTTAGCAGGACGAGGTAGAAGTAATGAGCTAAGCCGGAAAGCGTGCACCACTGGGGCCTGGTATATCGGGGGCCTGGCCCAGCGCGACACGTCGCCTTTGACAATATAACATATCTGTGGCCAGGAAGCCATCAATTCCTGCTGCAACTATACTTGCAGTTCAATAGAATTTTACCAAGTTTGTATCTACTCAAGAAATAGCCTTTTATTCTTTGCAAAGTTATGTATTTTGCAGATTATAAAAGAGATTGTTGTTTTTTTTTAGAATATTATTAGTTTTGATGTGTAAGCTTGCTTCTCTTCGATTAGAGGTGGCTATTTTGATACCACAAACTGGGCTAAGTTTGCTTCGATATGCTTATTCTAAGCAAAGGGGTATATTATTGGGTATTCAGGATCTTTCATGACATTTTTCTCTTGTTTTTAATGATTTATAAAAGTTAAAAAAATAAAAAAGTAAAACCATATATACAAAAAAAAACAAACTTGGCGGTATTAGAAATTGGCTTAAATCAGTGTTGTTATTATGTTTAGAGGGTAACGGAGTGATCGGGTGTGCTCGGAAGCTGTAAATGACCTCTAGGCTTGCAGAATGACTGGCAATATATTTTGTTGATCTCTGAGATAAAAGAAAAATACTTCTCTTTCAAAGGCGATACTTTTTAGAAAATTATCTATCTATCTATCAATCTATATATAAATCTATCTATATATCTATTTATCTATCTATCTATCTATATATCTATATATCTATTTATACAAACTAGATTTTTACCTAAAAATTCTGACAGTCGTTGCCGTTACAACATTGTTTCCCATAGCTCCATTTCGCTCCATCAGTTGAGCACTGTTTAACCTTGTACTGCAAATATTTACCTGCAAACTATATATCTATTTATCTATCTATCCAAATATGTATCTACCTATCTATCTATCTGTCTATCTATCTATCTATCTATCTATCTATCTATTTATCTATTTTAATACCATATATACCTAAATTTTGTGCCTTGTCATGACTTTTAAATTTAGGTGGCTGGTCTATGTTTAACAGCATGACCGACTGGGTTCTCTGTTATCAATTTTTCTGTCTGTCTATCTATATGCCTGTCTGTAAATCTGTCAATTTTTACTCTCCTTTAGTCAACATTTTTTAACCGCCTTTGCAGCTTTTATTTCACTATAAATTGAACAGCCGTGAAATTTTCTTGACAAAGTTGTAAAGAAGCTCTAACGGCGACTTGGAAGTTTACACAAAAAGAAACCCATCGAAAGGCTCCATAACCCATCATAAATCTGTTTACTTTATAACAAAAGCGATGCTTCTTTGATACCAAGATTCTTCTTACTTATCAGCTATGACCGTCAACTATTATAGCCTAGACAAGAAAAAAACATTGTTTAAATTCCAGTCTTGATTCTGCATACATAAGAGAGCAAAACCTCTAGACTCTCAAAGCCTGAAGAGCTTGGAATGACGATGGCCTGTCAATGTTTATTCTGAAATTCCATTGATTTCAGCTCAAGCCATCAAGCCCTGAATACCACTTTTCTTCTCTTGATCCTGATTCAGCCTAAATATCTCTCCTTCCCTTTCCTCCCTACCTCTCCATCTCTTTCATTCTTTCTTCCTCCTCTTTTTATATCTCGTCCTCACTATCAAATAGGCTTTTTTCTCACTATCATGATCTCTCGCTTACTTTTTTCATTCCTCTCATAAATATATTTCGTTTCGACTATCTATCTGTCTATGATACAATGCAATATAATAGGATTACCTGTCTTTTTGTTTCTCTTTTTTTACATGTGATTTTTCGTCTGACGAGCGAGCGATCTCTTGGGAATTTTTTTCCTCCATTTCTTTGCCTGTCTCTACGTTTTTTGTTTGATATAATCTTTTGACTCAACCATTTAGTTCATGATTGTTCCGTTTATCATAGTCTCTTTTACCGCTCTCTTTTTAATTTTCTTCATTTCAACATTACTGTCCTCAACTATTGTTATTGTTGTTGTTTTCCTTCTCTTTATCACAACGGCTGAATATGGATCAAAGTCAAAACCAAACTACTGTCAATGAATCTTTTATTCTTAATATCTTGTTTTAAAGATATAACACTTTTCTCTTTTGTATGTATAAATGTATTCTCCTTTAATCTGTCTGAGTAATTTTACAAAATGATAAATATTAAGCTCTAGAAAATTTACTTTTAATATTATATATATTTTTTTTCTTTTTACAAAATACCAACTTTAAAGCATTGTGACGCAACTGTGCTACATCCGCTACAACCGGACCGAAACAAAATCATTCACAATATATAAACCAGTTTAATCATGCCTATCTTATAAAGTGACGTTCATGGTAGTTTAGTTGAATTCAGAAACACCAGGCACACTTGGCTGACCGAATTTAAAAAAAGAACAAGAAAAAAAGATAAATTATAGTGAGATTTAATAAAACTTTTTATAACGTGCCTCCATTTTTCTGCAAGTCTCACATTCAAACGCTTTTGGTATCTTATTAGACGGCATTGGAAGAATTGCGACAGAGCGTAATAATCATCGCTTTTGGTATCTTATTAGACGGCATTGGAAGAATCGCGACGGAGCGTAATAATCATCGCTTTTGGTACGGTATCTTAATAGACGGCATTAAAAGAATCGCAACGGAGCGTAATAATCATCGCTTTTGGTATC
>BMAT01004466.1:191681-199181 GCA_019649035.1 Elysia marginata | reverse complement strand
TGATATTAATGTTTTTGCTTTCATAAGATTCAGGGAAATTGTTAGCTAAGAAATTAAAGCCAAGTTCTACCCTACAAAGCTATGGCTGAATTCATACTGATATTCTCAGCTAAAAACAATTTCTTACTTGACTCGAAAGTCACCAAGTCTCGAAGTATGTCCTGGTGCGGCACGTATCGAGAAATAAAACCGGTCACGATCGTCGCCTGTATGCTTTAACGAGATGATTGCTCACAGAAATATCTATACATAACCTACACGCTACTTTTATGTGTCTAGACATTGCCTTTGTGCTGATTTCATTTTATCCACAGAAATGTATATACATCGTTTTTGTTACAAAGCTGTACTTTGTCAGTCTTTCCTGCCTCTCTGGCTTCCCCACTGCACTTCTCTTACGCACTGCTACTTAATAGCTAAATGTCTGGCTTAGATTTGTGCATTGTTGTTTTCCTATTTTCTGTGTAGTTGGATAAGTCTGTTATTTTCCTTTTCGTTCAAAATATGCCTGTATTCTTCTATTTATTTCCTTCATTGATTATTTCACTGGTCTTGCATTTGGTTTTATTCTCTTCTTTTTCCTGTCTCCACCTTTTACCATCTCACTCCTACACTCTTTCTCCCACACGCACCTCGCCTTATTTATCTAGACTCACTCGCTCAACCTCCTCTTATAAGCCAGTCTCCTAATAGTCTATAAAATAAGTTTCTCTTTCGTCTCGATAAAATAACGATCAATGTACACATTGTGTTCTTTTCTAGCATACATTTCGAGAGCTTTGTTCTGACTAGAGTCGTGCGCCGGTTCAAATTCAATCAACTAATCCAGTAATCGTTTTACGAGCAACGGTGTATTTTATAGAAATAACTGTAGTATGTAGTGTCTATTTATGTTTTAATATCTTAAATCTTTCCTCCATGCACAGATGCATCACTACTCCGTTCACATTTACCGTTTCCTTGCACGTCAGGCAAAGATTTCATTATTAGATGATGTAACACTAAGTTTTTATTTATAATTATCTTAATATGGTACTTGCTTAATCATTAAGTACCACCCAGGAAAAGGTAGGAAAAAAGTGGAGTCAGCCACTGCGCAGTCAAATGATTGGAAGATTTTGAAGGTATGAAATTAGCAGTGGAGAGAAGTAGGCTTTTTAGAGGAAATGCCCGAAATATCTGCCTTTAGTATGATCCGAACCTTCGACTTTTATTAGCGTCGGCAACCACCGCCTTGCCATTTGAGAAACATGGCTTATGTCATGTCACCACTTACGCTACTATGTGTCAAAAGTCGAATCAAACTTATGCAGACTTTTCGCACATTTCCACTTTCCAGGCTTCTTTATCCACTGCTAATTTCATACCTTCAAAATCTTTCAACGAGTAAGGAATAAAGGCAACGAGTAAAGGTAACGAATTGACATGTTTAAATGTAAATTTGCCGTCATCTTTGCAATGAACAATCATTGTTCTACAACTTCGAGGTGATTTTAGGTAGTTTGCCTTTGAAAAATCAAAGTCAAGAAAACTGATCAACCTGACTGTTTAAACCACGGACCTGGATAGGGCATTAAAAACAACCTCTTTCCTTTTTTCCACCAAACGTTAAGAAAGGTGTAAACGTTTACAAAGCACACGTACTTTTCCAGTGCCGTTCCTCAGTTTTCGAACTACCTTCAGTTAATTATGGACATACTGATAAAATGTTGTATCAAATGACCAAAAGAAGTCAGGCTTTTATATTGAAATCATAACCTTTTCGAACCAAACAACAACTATAATGGGTTGCTTAATTTAACACATTTTTTTTTCAGAAGCGTAATCCAAATTTTCATCGAAGCGTTTTTTTTCCAAATGCGATTGTAACGTTCAAAACGGCTTTGTCATGTTATGAGGCATTTCCATAGGTTGTAACGAATTTTTTTTCTATTTTATATCATGTACTTTTTGAATATTATAAAAAAAATATTCTGTATCTGCGTGTGAAATGCTTTTCCTCGTTGACAAAATTAAAGTACAGGTGAAAGTCTAAGAAGGAACTTTCAAAAGTTGAATGGCTATGTTACCCTCAGATGTTAATACTAAATATGACAAAAGATAGAGTATCCCGAACGATCTTTTCCTATATCTTAACTAGTTAAAAATCTTGATGTCTATTTGCATAAGTTTCCGGTATCGAACGAAAAAACAACAAACTTGAACTTGAATTCTTGGACCAAAAGTCTGGGTCATGTCCTAGGGGGGGCATAATTCTTAGAAAATTTTGAAACTTCTGATGCATAATTACTGAAGGCACCATTTCTCTTCCGGTTTACCGTAGTTTCTTGGTTTTATGATGCCAAAATAAGAAGAGACATCCACGAAACACGTTACCTTTGTGTACAAGCAAAAAAAAAGTTATCAGATTAAAATTGAAATATCTTTCTATTAAAAAATTTTCAGACTTGATAACATTGCATTCCTAGACCATCACGGAGATAAATTTCAGGAATATTTCATTCGCAAATAACTTAAAAAATAAACTTGTACTTCATTTTTACACTAACCTTAAATATAAAAAATAATGACTAATTGGTGTTTCTGACTATGTCCATCCCCTCTTAATCTTACACTAACTATACAGCCTGAACTGTAATACACAATATCAATTCATTGTGAAAGAAGTTCCATTTTCACGCTATCCTCTCACTAACCCGCCTTGGTTGCCTTCATTATTATATCAAAACTATATGGTCAAGGTTTTTGTAACACCAAAGACCATAGAACACAAGATTGTGAACTCGGAGGTTTTTACTTTGTTAGGTTGTGCCAGTTAAGTGGAGGCGGAAGAGATTTTTGAGTTTTTGTTAATTTTCCGGCAATAATACGCAATTGAATTATAAATATTTTAAAGATAATTATTTTAGAATATAGCGACGGTTTTTGTTTAAGAACGTCTTTATTCAGCTCTCTTCGAAGAAATAGCATGCAAAAGCTTTTTGACAGTTAAATAATCTCGTTTTAAAGTATTTGATGTGGTATCTGGCGCATGTCTTGTCGCGTTGAATTAAAAACAAGCATACACATATTGAATTAACCGGTACTGATATTGAAAAGGTAAAGAGAATTCTGATTTTTTTTTGTTAATGGCTGAAAATTGTACATAAATCATATTCTCTCTCTCCCTCTTTCAGCATTTTATTCAAAATTTGTGTATGTCTTCTTAAGAGAACCTGTATATTGGTTTATCGAAATATAGATTCATCTAAGTTTTTATCAGATAGAATAACAAACAATATTCAAAATGTGCTATGATACACAATACTTATATAAGGAGTGGTAAGCATTAACCCTAAAATCCTCAAATCCTACACCCCCTCAGGCCGGTTGAACAAGGATACGGTGCCTGACTATACATATAGCCCATGATGGAAAAGTCGTAATTATAAAATACTATTCGCACCTAACAGGCAGCAATTAGTTTTACAATCTCAAAGATAAACTTATTAAATTTTAAAATACATAATGGCGCGCAATCATCAATCGCAACATACCCTATCAGCTCACAATGAGGCATTAAGACGTTGTTAAAAGTCAGAGACTCTCTAAAACGGTATCAAGAAGAGGGCAAGTAAATCACGCATAGGCGTATTTTTTAAGAAATATTAGGTTCATAAGATATTGCATACATGTTTCAAATGTCTATTATAATATGGAAATTGTTTTAGAAGTAGCAAAAATCTACAAAGTATTCTATACTTTATAAGAGTAAAAAAATTAATGCACTAAAAAGATCGTCAAAAATGCATTATACGTTCAATAGCCATGTTCAACTAGATGGATGCCTAAAGCAAAATATGATTTCAGTTTCAAAGACAGTAACAGCAGTTTTTCACGTTTTCCAAGCATCATTCACCCTTTATGTTTTATAATGTTCTCTCTTCTTTTAAATTAAATTATACATGTATTTCTTAAGGTAAAGAGGTTCGAGAATTTCTGAGTTAGATTTGAAAAAAATCTCACCGAACATTCCCTCATTGTCTTTTAGGAACTAATACAATTTTGTGACCATGCGGTAATCACAGTAATGCATTTAATTTTAATTACTAAGCTTCATTTTAAATAGTCCAAATCCATTTGTAACAATTGGGAGTCAATAGCCCTGAAGAATGCATTCACCTCAATGTTTTTTAAAGAAAACTTTGATCCGCAGAGCCTAAGCGGAAGAAAACATGACGCGAAGAGCCTAAAACGAAGGGAAAACATGAGCGGCAACGATTAGGCTAGACTTAGAGCCTAATTAAACGTAGGCTCTAGATCAAGATGTCTTCCAGATCTAATCAATTTCTATGAAAATTTAAACACTTTTTCTTGATTATACTTTTTGATCCAACCTTGATTTTACTTAATGCAGAATTTAAGAGACATATTTGGGAAACGGACGAAACTTTTGTGTTGTATTTTTGTCCTTCAGCCTTCTATTTTAGAAGTATGTAAAGTTTGATCTATCTTTTCAGCCCTGTTCAATATTCTCAGACCTACTCTCTAATTTCTTTCCATGGCCTATGCCACAGACTTTTGAGACCTAGAGTTTAAATAATGATGTAGATTATTAGATGTACAGTCCTGTGTGCAGGATGGTTCGAATCTAAAAAAAAAATTAGGGTCAAAATGGTAAGACACTAAGTCCGCTTTACACTCACTTCGCTTCACTTTTTGGAAAATTAAAGAATTGCGATTTATGACGCGAATTTGAGCAGTTTATAGCAGCACGAAACACGCGTTAGTTTTTTTGAGGGGCATTCGTTGTTTGCCATGATTACCTCTAAGCCTTATCAATCATGGTTTACATTGTCCAGCTTTCTCCATCAAAGACAGCAACGCTGCGCAGAATGATTTCACTCTTGGTACATCCTTAACCTTTGTTCCATGAGAATTTTGACTTTAATAAGTCCTCGCAAAATCACGACTTCAGTCATTCTGGCATTCTCGAGCAAGCGTTGTAATTTGTATCGTATCTTTGGCATTAGGTATAAAAATTCTAATGTCATTCTGAGTTTGAATGAAATCTGACATTTTTTTCGCTATCTTTTACTCTAATGGTCTCTAATTTTTTTTATTTACCAAAAATTTCCAGCGTGGAATGTAAAATGTATAATGCACAGAAAAACTGGCATCCCTTTTCACGGCTTTGTTTTACTTTGAAGTTATGTTTGCATGATTGTGATTAATGTGTTAAGCTAGACACAACTATAATCGAACAGATGATTTATATAAAGGCAGCATTGTTGCGAAAACTATAACATCCCCTAAACAAAGCGTTACACATAGGCACACAAACACTCGCTTTGATTTCCGAGAACCATTACAATTACGTGGCAACTGGAATGGGAAAGGGAACGGCATTAAGTATGGGCTCAGAATACAAAATAATCTCGCCGTGGTCGACGAGTCTATTATTTCGCAAGTGCGTTTTGGGCTCTTTGTGAGTGTTAGGAAGGGCTAGAGAGGGCAAAGAGGGAGAAGGGGCGGGGGAGTGAGGGGATACCGCCTCTCGATGTAGGAAGATAGAGGGATCGCGTGAGGCTCTGCCCCAGCCTTCAGTATGGGGGTTTTCTTGGTTTGGCCACAGGGGTGTCTGTCTTCTGTCTGATACCTTGTTTTCTTTTCTGGTTAGGATAGAAATGTCCAGACGATCATATACATAGGACTTCTTGCTATAGTATAAGAAAGGGAGACGCCATTGTCTATATTTTTAAAGCTACGTGTAAATCTTTGCTCAATTTCAAGGAATTTCGTGCCAAGAGATGCCTGTTATGAGAGTCCTACAACATAAAAATTGATTCCGTGACTCTGCACGTGTAAGGAAAAAAAGAAATGTTTGTTTAAGGTGTGATGTAGGTAGTTCTAACCTTTTGAGTTCAATCAATAGCACTAGAAACGCTTGACATAATTTGCTGAGTTGTCAGCTGCCACTGGTAATATTTCTGGTGATTAGTATCTTTAAGGGCAAAGTGATCGGAGACAACAGAGTGCATTGTAGTATTAACAAATTATTCTACATTTTTTCTGCAGCTTCGACATTGTTCGTTAATTTCAAAAGTTATAAATTGCATCTAAAGTATTTTACGTTATAAGTTTTCCATTTGTCTATCTCGAAAGCGTACATCTAAACAAAAGGTAAATGATAGAACAGAAAGTTCGCCATATCTCGACTTTCAAATTGGTTTTGTTATTTCACCGATCTTTATTGAGAGTTTTAGTATTACCTACTACACAACAATTCAACGCATTCTACGGCTAACAATTATCTAACAAATTGAGCTGTTGCAGCGAAAAGCTTTTTTTAATACCTATGACTTCATTATAACAGTCCCAGCTTTATCTCTCAATGTTACTTGCAGCCTCTTTGGTTCGTCTTACGTTTGTTCCGCTGTAATAATATCGGATGTTATCAGTACCCTTCACCTTATGACTGTTAAAAAGTGAAAGAGAATGAGGATCGATGTTCATAACAAACCGTGCCACTCCCTTGCCCGTAGTCAAAATAATTATTAATTCTATTGAGAGAAGCCCACCCGCTGAGCTTAGTAATGCCGGTATGGCAGTATTTCGAAAGCAAAGACTATCGCTCTTCTGGCCAAAAAAAACCCAGTTGGGGCCGGTTCTTTTACTCAAACTAGAACTATGAAACTTCCCAAAAGAGAAAATAAAACGGCAACAACAACAAAAACAAAAAAAGCAGAATAAGGGGCTAACGCAAAAAAATATGAAAAGAAATACATATTCATCTTTATATTCCGGCTAGATCTAATTGTCCGCCGCGTTTTGCTCTTTTTTGTGTGCATATCAATACTCCGAGTTATATCAGTTTGATTGATCGCCTTTCAACATGTAGGCCTTACAATCAAGTATCAATAACAAATGTGATAAAACAGAATTGCTTATGCGTTTTGAAATATATAAGAACTTCTTTGGTAAACAAATTAGAGCTATTATAAACTTATGTGCTCTAGGCGATGCCGGAGCTTGGCAGTGCAGTCTCAAGGAAATGCGAAATAATAGAGGACTTTGAATGAACCAAATGATATGATAAGCAAAATAACTTCATCAACTGTAGATGAAAATATATATTTATTAGGCGCTTTTCGGTTAGGAACCACAACGTGTCACATTTATTGTGCAAAGGAAAAAAATCACAAAACACAATAACGTACAACATGTAAACAAACACCGTGTTCAAGCGAGTGAAGCAAACATTGCATCTAGTAATGCCGGTCCGCGGAAGATTGAAAACAGCAATACAGTGGCGGGCATGATCTGTTGAAATAAATGTTCCTAAAGAGTTAGAAATGATATGAAGTAATTTTATAATATGATATAGAGATGTTTTACTATTCCTGCACAATCGTCTTATTGTATGGATACATAAGAGAGAGAGAGAGAGAGAGAGAGAGAGAGAGAGAGAGAGGAAGAGAGAGAGGGGAAGGGCGAAAGAGAGACACAGACAGACAGAGA
>BMAT01004466.1:176362-191658 GCA_019649035.1 Elysia marginata | reverse complement strand
ACAGAGACAGAGACAGAGAGAGACAGAGAGAGACAGAAAGAGACAGAGAGCTCATGAAACTAGAGAGAGTTAAAGAGAGGAGTGGGTGGTGGAGAGAGTGAAAGGAAAACCTGCTCGTGTTTTAACAATGTGTTGTTAAACGTAATATCCTAACGATGCGTTCATGTATTCTTTATGTGTTTCTTTGCATGTGTGTAAAATATAATATTCGAACTATACAAGCCATATATTTCAGTGCAAATGTCCATGCCAAGTTTCCAATAATGAATCAATAAAGTGTAACCTTGTCGTATCTTATCTTAAAGACATTGTGTTTGCTTCAAAATAATTTTTAAACACAGCATCTCCGATTTAAACTTTATCATAATACTAAAGCCGCTAAAATGGGGTTTTATCCTACAAGAGTTTTAAATTTATCAGTTCACGTGAAGGACTTTTCCTAAATAAAAAGCATGATACGTCTAAGCACTAGATATCCGTGAATATTTTGAAGTTGAATCTGGTTTGAATCACTGAGATCTAGCTATTTTACAATTTATAATTAAACAATCAGATGAAGCTTATTGTTGCGTTTTAGGCTTGTAACCCACATAAATCCCAATAAACAGGGGCATTAAAAAATATTTGTATAGCCTCATTGAATTCTTCTGAATTGAGGTTTATTCAGTTCAGAGTCTAGCAAATAAAATTAAAATATGGCTGGGCATTAGTACATCAAAAGTTTAGCAGTTTTAGAAAAAATAATAACAAAAGAAAGGACAGTAAAAGGCGAGGTAAAAATCACCTAATATAATAGGATGCGAAGCTCACGAGGAGAAAGTGTCATAACCAAATGACGTAAAATTTCTTTTACTTAAATGGGGGATACTTTATACATAACATATTGTTCAAAACTTGAATGTTATTTATGTTTCTTTCCTTCAGTTGACTTGCACATATGCCGATCTACCTCTCTATCGATTGAATTTCTTATTTTCTCTCTGTCTCACTCTTTCTGTCTCCTAATCTCTCTCCCTTCTCTTTCTTCTTCTTCTTCTTCTTCTTCTTCTTCTTCTTCTTCTTCTTCTTCTTCTTCTTCTTCTTCTTCTTCTTCTTCTTCTTCTTCTTCTTCTTCCTATTCTTCTTTTTCTTCTTCTTTTTCTTCTTTTCCTTCTTCTTTTTCTTCTTCTTCTTCTTTTTCTTTTTCTTATTATTCTGCTACTTCCTCTTGCATTTCTAAATAGCACAAGTTTCACTGTATTTGCGTCGACGTAAACTGTGGACTATGATCTATAAGAGTATTCCTATGTGTTTAAAGAAAACTCCCGACTAGAATTAAGCTGTCAAAATCTATACAGCACTCATACACTTTCCTTTGATTCATCGATAATCATCCATCATGACGACCTTATTCCCTACCACCAGTTTACAAAATCCCCAGAAACGAAAAACTTAGTATTAAAATAATAATTATAATAACAATGCCTTTACGAAAAAAGTAGGGGGGGAATAAGTGAGGTTCAAATATCACGCACACAAATCAACATCTATTTCTGCGAGATATGAAGGAATGAGAACTCTGTATTGTTTGAATGCAATATGCGTTTCCAACCGTCTCTTTTAGGACCGTGTTATTGAAAAAACTATCGTTAATGAGAGCACTGGATGCGTGCTGTCTGGCTAGGCACTCCATCTACTCAATCTGGACCAGATCTGCATAGATCTAGCGGCTCGAGCAGCCCAGGGTTAAATGGCCCTCGTCTCGATCGCCTTTCTTTTTATGGTTTTTAAGGCCGTGATTGCTGACCGAATGTGGAAGGCAGACAGCAAAGATCGCGGTTATTTCCTACAGCTCACACATTTCCTATTCCTTGCACGTGCCGGGCGTGAGTAAGGGAAGAAGAACAGCTGTGATAAACTTAACGATGTTAGTTTGCTGCCCTCGCGCCTAGTTTAATCTCCAGGCTATTTTATATTGTGACGCACGAGAAGTTATTGAGGCGGTTAATTATTTGCTATTGTATTGTGCTTAATGTGCGATGATCTTATTAGGTGCAGTGATTAAACAGTTGTAAGTTGCAGTTCTATAATTTTGTAACACTTGTGGATGTTATATGATTGAAGTGCAGTGCAATGTGCTGAAACAGTTATTTTTCCATAATCTTAGTTCAAAGGAGATTTGCATAGGTGTGATTGTTAAACGTGAATAAAGCTAGATAATAAAACCAGCTGACCTCTTTAAATTTGAGAAATTTTTTTTACCTTTTGTGACTCTCCAGTGATCCAATCGAAAATTGAGGTTTCAAGCAAGGCTGTCATAGTGAACTTACCATCAATATTCTCTATGTAAAATGCTGCCCATCGATTGGGAAACTTTGGTACAAAATTTTTGTTTGTCAGGCTTTACTCAATCGATAGATTTAGATTGAGAACTGGTGAGGGATTAACCAGTAAGAAAATGTACAGCTGTGCACATGAAGATTTGGGAGGTACTCACCGAGTGTTTGCCTCAAACAGCCACCGTGTTATCAGCGAACAAGAGTCGAAATCAATTTACCGCAGGCGGCTACTGTTAAGTGCGTCGGTCGATACTCGTGGGCCAACAATATGTTCAGACCTTCAGTTAGTTTCCTGCTTTTTATATGTATGTCTCATTACAAATGTGATAGGTTCCGGCCCAGACTTCGCCATTTTCGATGATTCCTTTAATATAGATTTTTTTAAAAATTGTAACGGGTTTGTACGACTCTGCGAGGTTAACGTGTCAGAGTTCATTCAAATCGTGATTAACATGTGTCTTTTATAACGCCACGAGTGGATAAGACAACAATGCATTTTAATCCCTCTTGTTAAGCGCTTTTGTCAAGTTTATAAAGCCTCTTTTCAAACACAAATCTCAAACTTGGATCTACAGCTGTGATAAGACTAACTGTTGATCAATACAAACCTCTGATAAGCCGCTTAACCAAAAAGTAGGTTAAAAGTTTGAACAGTTTACGCTTAAATCATAGCAAATCCCTTTACAATGTTTAAAGAATCTTCTTTAGATCAAATATAGAATCCAATTTTAGAATAATAATTTCACGGTTTTATCTTCCTTTTTTTTTCATTCTTTAATAGGTGCATTACCAACAGTGACTGCCTTTCATTAAAAAGAAACCCAGAAAAAAAGTGCTTTGAGATTCCCTTCTGGCCTCGCCTAAGCATAGGTCCGTCCGGTTGTGAAAAGATCGTGCAGTGTAACAGAAAGGTTCCAAAAAGTATGTTTATATGGCCTTTTAACTAGTTTTACTTTAGCAGATTCACTGTCGACAAGTTATTAGTCCCTCGTATCTCGACCTTCTGTGAAAATCAATACTCCTGGAAATGGAAGCGCAGACAGGCCTTAGAGAGTTTTTGATACCTGTCAATGAAAAGAGAGAGAGATAGAGAGAGATAGAGAGAGAGATAGAGAGAGAAAGAGAGAGATAGACGGATAGATAGAGAGAGATAGATAGATAGAGAGAGAAAGAAAGAGAGAGAGAGAGAGAGAGAGAGAGAGAGAGAGAGAGAGAGAGAGAGAGAGAATTAGGTTTTTCCATGTTCTTCTGCGACAAATCTCTAGGCCAACTATTGCAATTGTTCTTCCATTTTTAAAAACTATTTCAAATTTATTGACTATGACATCCTTTGAAAGATTATTTTTTGATGATACAACATTTTGAGGTGACTTTTTATTTACTTGAGTTTCGATCGATTCTGTCGTAAAATACTTCTTTTTTTTAGAAATTCTTTAACTTTCCTTGGTTTTTTAATCAAAGACCGAAAATATAAAAAAAAAATCTAAAGTAGTAGACCGATGTGAATTGGAAAACAGTTCACCCTCAACTTTCCACTCTGACCATTAGTTCTGGTTTTTAGTATGAAAGTGGATATAGGAAAAGTATATAATTAACCCGTGACTGTTGTGGCATATTTTGTTAGCGAGCCACCCAGTCGTTGTTCAGTTTCGCAAGTAATAATAAGAAAATATTAATGATAAAACAAATTATAAAAGTAATAATAATAACAACAATAGTAATAGAGATTATCTTAATGAATTGCATTTTCCGCTATTTTCAACCCGAGAAAATGCCCAATGTGCATTACATGTATATACTAAAATCACAAATTAAAAAAACGTAAACCATATAAATATACTGTATATAAAACAAAATGTGTCTTACAAAGGGAAACAGGCACTAAACTAAGTATTACATGGTGCACTTAACAATGGTGCTGTGACCAAAAATAAGATATGCACATTAAAAAAGACGGTAGAGCCTACAAAGTATTAGAAAAACCCATTAATAGTAAACGAAATGTATCTAATGTTAAGCAATTTCGCACAGACAAATATGAATCAACTATAGGAAGCATGCATGTATAAGAGTTGTACAAATTAAAATGTAACGGTTATATAACTTAAGTCAACAGAATTTATAAGAACAAGTCACATTGATAAAAAGCCTTTAAACCGCTAATAAAGTAAAATATAGCGTTATAAAAATTTCAGGCACAAAAGTGAATATTAACTG
The DNA here is from genome assembly GCA_019649035.1 of Elysia marginata. Taxonomy (NCBI): domain Eukaryota; kingdom Metazoa; phylum Mollusca; class Gastropoda; family Plakobranchidae; genus Elysia; species Elysia marginata. The sequence continues at coordinate 187,123 of BMAT01004466.1, read as the reverse complement.
AGAAAAAACTCTAAAGTTATTACGAACATAATTATAGATTTAGAAAAATGGTTTTACTGACCCCCTAAAAAGGTAGGTTTTGAGGCAACCCACACAAAACGTTTCTCTGTCAAACTTTTCATTTTTCCTCCATATCTATGTATGTATGTATGTATGCATCTATCTATCTATCTACCTATCTATCTATCTATCTCTCTCTCTATCCATATATCCATATTGCTTATCTCTTTCAAAATATATGTCTATCTCTATCTACAAACATGATATCAATTATTAAATTGAACAAATCTGAAAAATGAGCAGTCAGACAATCAACATTCCAATCAATCAATCAATTATTTTCATTATGCCTTTCGTGCACTTTTAGTTTTATTTCACTTTTTATGGCCTTTGTTATTTCCTCGGGCTATTAAAATGTAAATCGACCAGCAACTCAGCAAAGATATTGTAGCACTCTATTCGCAACCTTTGCGCGAGGCCTCGGCAAGTCAGTACTTTTAAATGAAATTCGCAACCACCTTGACTTGACGTAATGCAATTATCTTGTTTCATCCTGAATAAAATCTTACGGATACACCATGGTGTAATTGGATGATGCTATTATAAAGAGATATTGTTCGCTCTGATTCTCCTACACAGGGTAGCACAAACTACAGCTGCTTTTCCACGGAGAAAATAAATACAGTGCTTTATTCATTCGCACTTTTTAGGGTTAATGTTCTTATTAGGAAATCGATACCTTTCACAAGTTAGAGGCGGTTTTCATAATGCTGGGTGATCTTTGTTTGTCTAATTAATTCTTTAAAGATTATGATTCAGCTCAACCTGTGAGCTGTTTTCATTAGTCATTCTGTATGTACTGTTGAGTAGTAGCAAAGGGTTAAGTAATTTTCCATTTCGGTGTGTTTATAGTCTAGTTATTGATTACTGTCATTACAGGTCTAAAACGGAAATTAGAAAGAAATTCTAGGGTTGCACACATGCTGAGTGAAGACAATATCTATGATATTTGAAAAATATCCAGAGTTAAATCAATACAGGTCTATCATACGAGACTCACAATTGACAGAAAGACTTCCCCAGTTTTCACGCCAGCTGTTGTTGAGAGGGTTGTTTGCAATAATCTTTTGGTTTACCTTGTAGCATATAAAGCCAGATAATAAGATTTTTTACCCTCGAATTATTTCATTTCACACTAAAAGACGTAGTTCATCGGAAAAAAAGAGTTTGAAGTAAAGTATTCCCAATAAGCTGGCCTAACGTTTTCATGAGGGCTTTGAAACTTTAAATTTTTCATACAACTGGATTGCAGGGAATAATGATCAATGTCCTTGTAATCACAAAATCCTTTTATTTTTTATGCGTCTAGGTTTATCTCAACCTTATTCGCAATATTTCGCTTCTTATCTTTCCACATTTTCTCTATCTCTCTTTTTTGGTATTCTATTACGCTTTTCAGCACAACAAAATAATGCTCTCGTATTTTTGGTACCGCTCCCTATTTTTATCCCTTATTCTTCAATTTGTCTTTTTCGCTCTCTCTTCTCTCACTTTTAACAATAATAAATAAAAGTATATTGAATTTCTATACCCCATGTCCACAACTCTTGCGTTTGCTCTGTACGGTCAACGGATATTACAACATTGAGACATAACAGAAAAATACTAACATAAAAAATTACATGGACTTAAAATGTTCCTAAGGCTCTAACTGCATTTGCCTCATAGTCTACATTCTATCGAATGTTTCACTGTGTTCTAAGCATTTAGATAAAAACCATTCATAATAGAATCTAGATCTAAACTCTACACTATATCTAGCACTCTTTCTTATCAGGTATCAGGCTATCCACATTGTAGTTGGCTGGATTACGTCATGCTCTTCCTACAAGCAATGACAATGTTTTCGTCAGCTGCCACTTTTAGTTTTGTTGTTATGGAATCAATTGTTCAAGTTTATTAAAGGTGAAAAATTCAGTATTGCGCAATGGGAAAACATTAAAGGTATCATAAGGATTTATATTAAAAAATGTCAGCTGCTATACATTTAATTAATAAGACTTTCGAGTACTTGCGATATCGAAATTATTTCGGTGACTGAAACAAATTCCCTGAGTTGGTTGAACTAAGAAAAGAAACTCTTAAATTAAAATATTGAATCTCAATACACATTACCACGAAAAATAATTATTTCAAAGATCTAGCATTGTTCCCTCAAAGTTTGGACAATTGTCTTTCTCATGCGATGTCGAAAAGGGTCAGTCGTGAGTTGTATGGAGTTGTCTCCAGTGCACAACAATTTAGTTGTACAAGTAATCCATCAAAATGGTTGTAATGAGTTAATCTATATCCTGACTCCAATCTAGCAAGTGCTTTCTCTTTCTCTGTGTATACCTTTTCTCCTCTTTTCATCTATCTTTGTCTCCTGTGCTCTCTTCCTATCGTTCCTTCACCTTTTTATCTATTTTTTCTCTAACACTTTCTATCGTTCTCTCTGTATCTGTGTCTCTCTCAACTCTCTCTTTCCCTCTTTGCCCACACCTTACCCATTACTCTCCCAATATCTTTTCCTCTCCCTATGTTTTTCTGCTTACCATTTTGTCTCTTTCTCTTTCTCCATATCACCTCTCTTTATTTCCATCTTTCTTGATAATTTTATAGCGCATAAACCAGTTTAATAAACATCCATTGCAGTGAGTCATTATATAAGACTATTTTTGGTCACTACGTACTATTTCAAGCTATTAAAATACAGCGTTAACCATCAAACTCACTGCTGAACGTGTATCGATCTAATTGGGTTTTCGGACACTCCTGTTTTCATGAAGGATTTAAATTTAATGACAACTCTAAGGTTTGCCCTGTCAGTGGCTTAGTCTAAAATACTAATAATATCCATCTGGTGAAATGCCTGTTTTTGCAGTTGCTGTAGTTGCGCAGTAAGCCCAACTATGCCTTGTCCAAACAGATATAAATTTGGTTATATGGTTAATGCGGAGATAATCATCGGTGTAAAAACGTCCTTTAACGCATTATATCTTTAAAAAAATATTTCCCCTTTTCATTCTTATGAGACGTGTATTCACCTTCTCTTCAAACGCTTTTTGTTGTTTTGTTGATTCCTGCTAACTTCTAAATTTAACATTAATTTTTTCACTTTTTTTCTTTTAACTCACAACTCTTTTTGACACCCCCCATCCCCTCGAGTTTTTTTCCAAAACGAGAATGAAGGAAAGGGCGTCCTAAAAGTTGTGCCGTTATCATGATGATGAAACTGAGTTCTTCCTATATCGAAGCACTGAAATCTTTATCTATAAATAGTGACTTGTCGGGATACTTTACTACCAACAACCCTTGCAGAGAAACGAGGCTTTTCCTCTGATTCTCAATGCTCATTGTCTACTAATGATGTCGTCTGTCTCTTCCTAGCGTCTTGCCTTTAACTTTATCCTCAACTACTTGTAGCAGATAGCTGTCTTATCGTTTAAAATTGGTAGGCAATGATTTTTAGCTCAATTTTACCCAAAGGGTTTATTTTGTTCTCAACTGCAAAATGATACTTTTGATAAGCCCCTAATATTGTCACACATGATTCCACCCATTCCACTGAAAACATTGTACGGTACCCATGTTAATTCCTCTGGCTCAGATAACTTTTATGCAGCCAAAACTGAGAAAATAAATTATACAGAGACCCTGACATTTCAAGAAATACTCAGCTGCTTTGACAAAATGATGATTTTAGTTTGAGCACCGACGGTCTAAAAATTTGGAGTGGAAAAGAAAATGAGCACTGAAATTCTTTAACTTAAGCGTTTTTCAACTCAAAAGAAACATCAAGTGGTTTTTGTAATATTTTGAGTTTTCATTGCAATGGATTTTCTTTTGTGCATTTCAGTTATTTCCATTGCATACAGATTTTGTGAAACATTGTTGAAAATGTCTCTTTGAACAAAATGTTTTTAAAAATAAATTGCTCTTATAAAAACATAACGTCTTTTTACAACTTTGTTATACATCATCATCAATATAATAGAAAGCTCTCCTATGACATCAAATTCAGTTTTAAAAAAGTGGAAAAGTTGTTTATGAGAAAAACTTTCAACTCACTCGGTCTTCTTGTGATTAACGAATAATTGATAATACTCTTTGTTTATTAAGCACTTTTGAACAGCTTAAATAACCGTATCCTTATTATACAAGAAAATAAAAAACACGAGACACAACAACGTTAAGGATTAAAAAGTCAACAAAGTTTGAAATAAACTAATACAGGACATGTAAGAAACTTTTAAAAAGTATAATTTTAAACATGTTTAGGCACAGAACAAAGGGAGAAATTTGATTCTGCACTAATGTACTCCTTTATTTTAAAACTTAATTTACAATACAAAAACCTGGCTAGGGCACTCAAAAGTCTAAATCTAAATTATGACACGATAGAGGATTTTCCTGGAAATAAGATCTTTGCCATAAAGAAGTCTCTTAATCCAAATTTGTTCATTATTTTGACAGCATCTCTTTTGGCTACTAGTCACAAAACACCAGCTTTTACTCGTAAACTGTTTTAGAGTAGAAATTGACAATAGAAAACTCATTCCCACATTGACGATACGCGTTTGAGGGAACGAGAAGTAAGTAGTCTCGACACAGACCATAGTAAGGTAGTCTATCATTGTCTTTCTCGATTACAAACTAAGCATTTAATTACACTCCAAATCTTGTTTTTATTATCAGTTGTTATTTGTTTAGACATTTCGGAAAGTGATCATTGTGAACCAGTATTCATTTACTGACAACTCTTGTGAAATCAGCGGCAATGACCATCATTGTAAGATAAACATGTATTCAGTCGCGACCTGAATGGAAGCTTTGAAGCACAGTTTGTTGAGGATTCTGTTGGGGGTAGCAGTTGTGTCAGCCAGCCATCACCACGGCGCCGTCACCTGGACATAGCATGTACCAGCTGCTGGATCCATGGATTGTAATTGTCATGGGTGAGTACAATATAACGTCACCAATACAGAGGCCTATCTTTACTGTTGCAATTGAAGGTTGTGAAGACATTTGATGCCTGATGGTTTCTATTTAATGAGGATAACCATCTTTGAAGACGCGTGATTGAAATCTGTGATTTAGTACGGTAGAGACAACGTGAGACAGAAACACAGAGAGATCGAGAGAGAAAGAGAAAGAGAGACAGAGACAGAGACAGAGAGAGGGGAGAGAGAGAGAGGGGGGGACTTACGTGGGAAGCTGATATAGGACATACAAACTAATGCGGCCATACATTGAAGAGCCTTGCATCCGCTATGCACACAATAAAACTGCGTAAGATGAAAGCTGATTTAATATCGATAAATCTCAAATAATGTTGGCCCCAAACAACCTGTTAATAAGCATGTATTCTGATATGTTAGACGTTCTTCTTGTTATTAACTTTATATAGACAAGGCAAGAAATATGACAGTCATCTTTCTTGTGTCCATTATAAATCTTGCGTACCTAGATTTCAATGTGTTCATCTTCTTTATAAAATGAAAATGTCTGCTTGTGGATTTGCTTGTGTGTGTGATTGTTTGTAATCTCAGCAATAGAACTTTTGAAGCCGAAACGAAGCTTTCAATCTTGGCACAAAAATTCTAGGCATACTTGAAGTGTTTTGACATACATTTTGGAATAAAAAACGATTAAGGCTTTTTTATTTCAATTTTTTTTCGGCCTCGGTATAGATGTTCTAAGTCCAAGCATATCGGTCTATATCGACGTTAGTCTCGACTGACGTGACAAAGGAAAGTTTTCAACAAGCTGAGCAATGTGAGTTAGAAATCGGCACTCGCTAATTAAAGCTTTTACTATCATTATCTAAAAAACTACGAAACAGCAGAAACTCCAGGCATTAGTTTCAACGCGAAGAATCAAAAGTTTATCTCCGGTTCTATAGTTGCCTTGCATCCAGGAAGAATGAGTCGGATGTCGCAATTTCACATTGGAAGGCGTTGCTTGTTGGATCAAGACTTTTTCTAAGTCTTAAAACATTAAATATTTCATAAAAATACCAATATCTTGTGGAAAGATGTTAAAAATATTGTTGATTTAAAATACACAGAAGAAAAAAAAGATAAAAAGACCTTTAAATAGCGTTTATCAACAAAACTAAGAATTTACAACTTCCGACTCATTCAATCTGGACGCAAGACGTATGCCGATTTTCCAGTCAGCAAAAGAATCAAGTAAATTCATTCTTTTTAGTTCTAAGTATTAACATTCAAAGCTGGTTATATCTAGACTAAGCAGCAATATTTCTGACCTAAATCTAACTATTGGTGGGGAATAGAGTATTAAAACAAGTCTAAGAGCGTTTTGTTTAAACTGCGTGATCGTGCTACAGAAAAGGGTGCGCAATCTGTAAAAAGGAATTCGAAAGAGTTTGTGTTAGCTAAAGGCTCAGTTATACGTTCAAACGAGTTTGATAGCATTTCATGATACACAGTTAGCGAATCGTATGTAAAAGAAAACCCTTTTTTTTATCTTGGCGCTAAACATGTTTTATCTGCACGTGTCCAACCAGCGCCGTTATTAAACTCGAACACGATCGATGCTTAGGTTTACAAGGTCAACGGCAATTCGAGTTTGATCAAGTTAATGTGTACCAGTAAATGATTGGTAGACAGGGAAAAGGAAAAGTGGTACAAAACAATGGGTTTTAGTTTTTAAAAAATACACATTATCACTTGTTCATCTTTCGGAATAGATTAAAGCATACCCGTAAAATATTAGTAATTAATGAGGATTCATAAGACAACTGATCTGCATTTGCTGAAACCGACATTGCAATTGATTACCAAACAATCAACCGTAATGTGTTAGCAAAACAATACAAATCTGTTTTAAAACGTGCATCAAAGCAATATTAGTTGCACATTTTAGCAGTAGATTGATGATCTTCGCTTTGAATAAAACATAAATACAAGAATTAATCGTTAATACAAGTAGCAATAAACTAAATGTGATGACACGCAATTATGTTCCTGCCATCTTTTTTTAAGATCAATTTTGAAGTTTCATACATATTTATAAACTAAATAATTTTAGCGTTTTAAAGAAAAGATTTAATAGAGAAACAGTGATTCCCTTTTAATATAATATTCATCAACTGCATTACGATAACTATTACATTAAAAACATTAGGCTACGCAATCGGTAGGCCTATGTATTATCATGTCAACGAGCGTTTCTTTCATTTCAAACTTAATTTTTTTTCGTTTATTCTATGGATACATTTCTTCAAAGTAAAATTGCATGAATTAGACCATATAAAAAAGAGAAAAAGAAAATAAGGGGTGCAAGGGCAACGCGTTTGCTTTTAAGAATATCAATAATGCTGATTATATAAATTGCATTTTCATGTTTTGTATACATGTATTGCATAATAAATTCAAAAGAGAATGTGTTGTATGGCAAATCAAACAAATGTTAACTAATTTTAGTCGGGGAAGACCGCAAGTTCCGTTTGTTTTTTGACGATGTAAACATTAGGTCCAGTTGTTGGTTTTCTTCTTGATGCTATTCAAAAACAGGGAAATATTCTCTTGATAACGGTAGCTGTAATTTTGTTGTGCTGTGCGTTTTTTTCATTGCATTTTCTTTGATTTGTTTTTCCCCTCTTTTAAGACCAGTTCATATCTTCAGTTACATTTTCAGCTTGTTTTGATTATTGACAGTGTCAACGAAATTTACTTAGATTATCTGGTAATTTCCACCTCGCTACTTGGCCTACTAGAATCTAAATGCACCAATTACTTTCGTCCGTCCTGAAATTTAGATAAGTTAAATTTAGGGACGTGAAATCTCACCCCTGGCTGAATGTTGCATCACCGTACTGGTTAAAATACTAGTTTTAGTGAATAACAATCGCTCCCAGCACCCGATAGTTTGGAATTTCTTTTTCCTTCAATTCTCTGCAAAATGCAGCACTGATGTTGTTGATCGTTCTCGCAATTGCGTTCATGTTAACACAAGCACCTAATTCTTTTCAAAGTTTGATGAGGTTTTCATAAGCCTTTTCCTTTAAATATTTTATACTTTCCATCATAAACATGCGGCTTTTTGGTAGGCTTCAATAAAATTTTGATATCGACTCATGGTTCCAAAATATACCGCCAGTGTAAATTGTACACGCTCAGACTGAGTAGCGACAAAATAATATGCGCTAAAGTAGAAGTAACGTTAGTGTACTAGAATCGCCAGAAATAGGCCTAGATCTAGCCCTATGTAACCAATGTCTAGACCTAGACATAGCAGGTTAGGTTATGTGACGCACGCATTGACACACGGAGACCTAAACCGAAGCCCAAACTGTCTAGACAATGCTAATTTCAAAATAGCTGTACACAAATACACAAATATTTTTTTTACATTACACACAGAGAAAAACCTGATTAAATTTAACTTTTTAAATACCGCCTATTTTAAAGCCTCCGCGAGGAACATGGTTAGTGTTGACGCGCTGTCTCCGAATATGACATTATTTTATCAGACACTAAAATGAAGTTTTTTATACATTGTAGAAGGTTTTAATTGCTCTGGCAGAAGAACTAGCTACCGCAACACCAAAGACCGGCCTGCTTGACGAAAAAAATCAGGCAGTGCCTGATATTTTGCTGTCGCTGCAAGATTTTGTTGCTGCAGACTACCGATGCCTCATTTTCTTAATTACACGCTCAAATTTATCGTTATTATACTGACTACGCGCTCTCAGCCTAACACACTGAATACTAACGATAGTTTTGATTAGAAATTTGAACTGTAATAAGCTTTTAAGCTGTGGCGTATCGTTTTCAAGTTGTTACGTAGATTTAGGTAAGAACCATAATTATGATTGGCATCAGCTGAACGGGAACATTATGCATTTAGAATGCTGCGAATTCTACACGTAACAAATCTTGGTTCGTTGATGCAGAGGAAATTTCTTATGCAAAGAAAAATTCAAACCGCACTAAATTTTATGAAAGATTTCTACGTCATGCGCTGCGCGTCATCGCTCACTTAAAGGCTAAAAAGGTGATTATAAAGCTGGCGTCTTGTAATTTTCGCGCCCTCAGCCTTAGAAACATGATAAAGGTTGAGAGTAAAAGTTGTCATTATGGCGCTTTCTTCTAGATTTCAGTTAAGCCTAGGCTTGGTGGTCAATGATAAACTTAAACCTAGATTTAGACCAACTTTTTAAAAAAGTGGGTGCGCGAATGAACCACACGTTCAAAGTCGTGATAGGTTTTAAGAAATTAATAAATGTAACAACAATCTCTTCAATTCTATTCAAATCATGACGAAAGGCTTGATGGCAAAAATGAATTGTTGTCTAGAATATTCTAGAAGTTACATTCACGTTTAACTTTTTTTTACCTGACCTGACCTATTACATGTATAATGAAATAGCATTTACAAAAAAAATCTGAAGGTTATATGTTAATGCCAATATGTAGCTATATCTGGGGGAAGAAGAAGAAATCTTCAGAGAAATACATAGATAGAGAGAGAGAGAGGAGAGAGAGAGAGAGAGAGAGAGAGAGAGAGAGAGAGAGAGAGAGAGAGAGAGAGATTGAGCAAAAGCTTAACGCTTTTATCATCATAGAGAAAAAGCTTATCACAAAGGGTGGTTCGCGCAAGGCAGAGGTATAAAGATAGGTACATACGTAGAGACAGTTATCCCTGCCTATCACGCGATAGGAAAAGAAATATTACAAAATAAAACGCTTTTAGAAAACTTTTGATGCACAATCCCGCAACCATGGTAAGAACCACAGGGTGTGTTTAGGTCAGAACAATATTATTGTTAAAGTGGCAGGATAGTGTATGACCCCTCTCTCTCCCTTTTTTTCCTTCCGCAATACTTTTCGGGCATGATCCCCTTTCATGTCTGCCTGTCTCCCTTTAGTGACCATTTCCCTCAAACAAAATTTAAAGCCTCTTAAACGTTCAAGTACTTTTATTTCTTCCTGTTGGGATTATTTCCAGCGACCTCATTTCCCCTTCTCTCTCTCTCGTTCTCTCTTCCTTCCTCTCTCTCTCTCTCTCTCTCTCTCTCTCTCTCTCTCTCTTTCTCTCTGTTTCGTTCTTTTTCCATATTGCCTCAAGCGTGATCAAGTTTAGGTTAATGCTTAATATATTTAACGTTTTTTTCCAAATTTTTTCCTTACCTTTTTTTAAACTTTTTCTATTTCCTAGCCTGTACTTTACTATTTAAATTTGAAGCCTACACAATTCTAGAACCTCCTTCCAACCCTCTCAATCAGTCTTTATAACTTCCCATATCTCTAATCCCATCCCGCTTAGTCCGCTCAAGAACATTGAACGTTTTTTTATTTCTTCATTGATTTTGTTGCCATTGGCCCATACATCTTGCAATAATCAACAGTCAAGTATGAAAGTCACATTTCAATAACAATAATATATTCATACAGATATTTACGCGCAATACATACTAACAATAGTACTGAATTTATACATACTAATACATACAAACAACTTATATTCAAAATTATAATACATAATAGAAAGAATAAATAACTATAAGTGAAGGTTTACTCTAACAATCGCATAGATCCTAGAGATCATTATTTATGAATGAAAAAGGAAATAAGTGACATGTTGTTTTTTCTATTTTAACTGTGTTCCTTTTATAAGTTCATGGAGTAGAAAGCATGAATGACACTACACAATGTTATTGTTCTCTTTCTTTTACCAATCTGGTAGAGTATT
>BMAT01004466.1:141134-151521 GCA_019649035.1 Elysia marginata | reverse complement strand
CTCTCCCTCCCTCCCTCGCTCTCTTTCTCTCCCCTTGTCTCTCTCTTTCTCTGACTTTCTCTCTCTTTCTCTCTCGCTCTCTCTATCTCTACGTTTTTTACTTGAGTTTACAGGACTACTTGATTTCATTGTATTTCGTCGCTCAGTTGCCACCGTAACCTTAGAAGATTTTTGTTTAGTTTTGAACCCTCAAAAAATGTTTTTCAAGATCATATTAAAGAAAACACAACTGCACTTTCTTGCCCCTCTTGTGTGTAAAAGACGTACATAAAGAGCCCGTCAGTCAATTCGAAACCGTGAACATTTATAAAAACAAGATTTCTTTGCGGGTTCACGCAGTACACATACAATGAGAAGTCATTTTAATGTAAGAGATACAGCTGCTACAGTATTGAATGGGCCTTAAAGATAAGAGCGCTGTTGGAACATTTAAAGGGGAAACAGAAAGATTATAAAAATTACTGTCCTTGTAGGCCTTCATGCTTGTCTATTAGTATTATCTGATTTACTGCTGTTCCTGGCCTGCGCCACCACCATATCACTCTTTAATCTGCGTCACTATAGGGGCATCTTATACTGCCGCACTGAGTGGTGGACACTGGGCAGTGGCTTTAGATGATTATTTTATCATATGTCTCGCAACTGGTCCAAATGAATCGTATGACTGAAATTCTAGTTTAAGAACCCCCCTCGAAACATGTTATTTTTCCATCTTTTTTCGATATTCTCAGTTACCAACAGTTTTTATATTATCGACTAAATTAAATTTTTAATGTTTGGAAGTTAAGAAAAATGTTTTTTCTTTGTTAAAGCTTCTAACGCCTTGTTGGGTGCAAATTGCGATACACAACGTATTTGGGCTAGTTATGACACACAATCCTTCCGCTTTCTTACTATCTTTGTCAACCTGTCTATCTATCTTTTTATCTATCTATCTTCTATCTATCCATCCCTCTATCTATCCTTCTACACATGATAGCCTAGTCCTACACTTGTTTGTTACGACACAGCATATCTCGCCGTCCGTTAACAAACATGTAAAGAAAAATCTTCATATTATAAGTCGAGCATTGTATTTCATGTCATAAAAAACATAGATTCTATCTGTCCGTCTACCTACCTAACTGTCTACATAATAATCTATCTATCTGTCTATCTATGTATCTTTCTATCAAGCATCTTTCGTTCTATATTTTTGTCTATTTCCTTCTCCCTCTTTCTAAAAGTTTATCTGTCTTAATATATGTCTTTTTATCTCTTTCTTTTCCACGGTCATTCTGTCTGTCTGTCTCTCTATTTCTTTCTATAGGGTTATAGTTCTCTCGTGGAATTTCTCGACTTAATGAAAATGGAAGATATGGTCATAGTTATTTTTGCCTCAGTCTAAAAAGGATGTTTTTCCTTTAGCTTATCTACTTTTTATTTCTATGCATGTAATTATTTAATCAATATTTTATTCTTCCGCAGCCTACCAACATATCTATATCCACCTATCAGCCGGTTTCATTATAGCCATCAGATTCGACGTATGGATACTAAAGATATTGATCTTTCGAATACCTGTAACGCATGTGCTTTTTATGTCTGCCTGTTTTGAACTCCGGTCTCTTCTTTCTTTCTCTTGCCAGCGATCTTATATTGTTGCTACATTCTCTATAGGCTATGCAACTAAAGTTTCCTATCAACTCAATGAAATAACGAAGTTTGTGTTGTAATTTCTCGCTTGAAGTAAGACCCAGGAAGTCGTTTAGGGCTGAAAATGTTTTCTTTGACAATTTAAAGATCCTGAAAATGGTTACATATTAACGTTCTAATTAATTATCTACTGTTATTAAACTTTTTAAGATTCCATTTTATTTATTCTGACGGCGTCTGTGAAACACTCTGGTAGCCACCGTGTAAGAATTTTTGCTCCTATGACTATGCCTTTCTTCCGTTGGTCCCATATTTTGTGATATCGAAATGCTTGTATCTGAAGATGCCATAATACTAATAACACCACGTTCTTTCTATCGCCATTTATATTAAAAACGTAAAGTTTAACGAGCTTGTGTTATTTTAAAACGAAAAGGATCCTTTACTTAAATAATTGACATCAACTGCATTCAAACCCCCCACGGCATTTTCATTCTGGAAACCTTGAAATAAGAAAAAAAATTCCTGTTTACACTCTCAGCGGCAACCAAAGTAGAGATCTAGATAGAGATATCTTGATAGAATCCAAGCAATTCTTTAGGTCACTAAAAAGGTTGCGGGCAGGGAGATATAGATGGTTCATTATAGCGGACACATCGTCTTGCTCAATAAGTGTGCCGACGGATGAAGTGACCCATGGTTGTTGGGGCTTCATAACGAGACAACTTCTTTGAAAGCTCAGGTTTTTCAGGCAAACAAGGGAAAAAGAGTAAGGGAAAAGGTTATGACCATTCGTTTGACCTCAAAACAGCGTCTAAATTTTCTAATAAACGCTCGAGATGTCTAGTATAAGTGAAATATTTATACATATGTGCAACTATTACACTTTTTCAAATGTTTTTTTTGTCGAAACAGAGGTTGTAGCACTCAACTTATGCATGACTTGTCCTTTGATTCAGGGTTTGGGTCTTGCCTAGCGGAAGTGAAACATTAACCCGACCGAGAAAATGTCAAACAAATTATCGAGCATGCAACAGTTGGCATAATAATTTATCCATTATTTTAGTTAATTTTGTATTGACAGAGGATGTCTAGATGAGAACACGTCTTTACGGAGGTTCTATCCTACGCGTAGATATGCGTGTCCTTGCGCAACAGATCCTAGAATCATCAGCATCTGAATAATAGTTGCTATTACATGCAACAGAGCACAAAAGGTCACTCACTCTGTTACAGGCTTACTGCACTATCGTACTGCGTAAGGTGGTGACTCATATCAAACTCTTAAAATCAAAACTAGTTCAAGTCACTGTTTTTTTTAACACAAACCTAGACTTCTTGGGTGAGAGAGAAAGTTAGCAACTATTGATCCCCTTCTCGTCTTACCAAGGAACCTCTTCAGAACCTTCCATTTGGATAACAATAGGTTTATTGATATCGTGGCTATTATTAGGGTATATTTCGGTTAACAAGCCAGGCATTGTTCTCCGGTTTCTATCCATTTTGAGATGTTTTATCTACTATTCGCCCGACTAAATCTTGCACGAATAATAGATTATTTGAGACTGAGTGATGCCGATCATACTCTGTTGGTAACTCATGTTGCAGAATTGAAATTCAGCTCATTATTCGACGTCATTCACTGGTACTGCTATTTGTATCTATCCCAGAGAGTAACTTAGGCTTAAATTTCACTACGTTTCGATTTGCAAAATATAGTTTGACACCATGTGACTGTTAACATTAAAAAAGTGTTTTAATGATTGAACGAGGTGTCGTCTCTTTTTAGGGTCATTTTATTTCAGTTGTAAAATCAATCGAAATTAATGTCGCACGTAAACTGTAGAATGATTATAAAACACATAAGTGCGTCGTGTCATAACCTTCATTTCAGTTGAAATAGCGCCCCCCCCCCTTTTCCCCGCTCTTTTCTGTCTCTGAGCCTCTTGTGCTCTCTTTATCTCTGCCTTAAAATCTTTATGATGGTACTGGTAGTTTAAGTTGCTATCTCTGTGGGTGGCCATACCTGTCGCTGTGCTTCTGCCCCATTTCTGTCTGTCTGTCTCTCTCTCAATCTGCATCGATATAGATTCCGCTGTGCAATTTTTTTTTCATTCCTGCTGGGCACTCAAACTTAACAAAGCATCTTCTTGATTTAAGTTCCCCCCCCCCCCTTACATTCCTCCTTGGTCACATAAGAAGTTCATGCAAAAGAGAAGACGGCTATGTTGTGTGACGTCTTGGGAGAGTTTGTCACTGGAACTGTCTTTGCCTTATCTGACAGATGACAGTTAATTAAGTTAATGGAAACGACTGTCTGGAACTTGAAGGTAATGCTGCTCTATTTTTCAATCACTTAATCGAGGTCGTCTTTTTTCTATCACATGGACAGAAATTGTGATGTTTAAATAGCCCGTGAGCACGCTAGAGCAAACCTCCACAATATCCGTTATTTTCTTGAAAAAGTTCCTTTTTTCAGAAGTATTGTTTTTGTAAATACCAGCTTACCTCTACCCCCTGCGTGTTTTGTGGCCGGTCTTCTTAGTAATGGGTTTGGCAGCGTCACCATGTCCTTAAACTCCAATCTGGAAGACTTGTTTAATGTGTTACGTCACTGTGCATGCTGATATGAATTTGAATTTTTGGCCAAAATCGTTTATAATGATCACCCTTTACTGTTCGCTTTGCAAAACAGTAGACAGGGCTGTTGTTTGAAAACAGACTTTCATTGGTTTCTCTCTCTCTAGTGGAAATACATAATCTGAGTGACACGAGTTGTTCATTGATGTCCTTCCCATTTTGGACCAATGCCACTGCAGCAAAGAGTAGGGTAATTCATCACTAGAAACTATTCTTACTCTTAGTCTGGGAGCGCAGAATATTGCTTATTTTTCAGCGCAGTTATTTTATTCCTGTTGCTGGCCAAACCACGACCACTACTACTACAACAACTACTACTACTAACTACTACTACTACTACTACTACTACTACTACTACTACTACTACTACTACTACCACTACTACTACTACTACTACTACTACTACTACTACTACTACTACTGCTGCTACTACTACTACTACTACTACCACCACTACTATTACTACTAAACTACAGTTAACCACTATCTTTATCACTATTGCCACCAGTAATAATAATAATAATAGCAACAATAATAATGAGTATAATAATATTAAACTATTGATTTCCAACTGCGACTTCGCGTAGAGACCATAATAACCGGCGCCGAAATATACATGGAACTTGAAAATATGAAACATCAAATCAATAAACATCATTCAGTGATTTGCTGCATTTTTTCACCTTTTTTTTTTGAACAAACGGAATACGCAAACTTTTTGGGAAGTTCATCTTAACCATAACTGTCTAAACAAAATATTTTGATGAATGTTCTTTTTTTACAATTTGTCACGCTACAAAAACAAAACAAAACAGAAAAACCAAGAAAGTTTAAAAATGAAAAAAGAAAAACAACTTTGATAAAACCCTCGACATGAACACTTTCTTTTTGGAAAGCACTGGTGCAGTTTCTTTGATGAAACTCTTATAGTTTTGCAAAAAATTCTGTAATTCGGGTATTGCTGACGGAGGTGTATAATTCATGTTTTAAGCTGCTGGGAATTGTTCGGGGAGCGGGGTATTTCTGTCAAAGTAACCCATGTTCACGGTACCAGGCTGCGGTGATGTATTGGAAAGTCCGTCTTGTGCACACACTCATTAGGGGCTGGTTTATTTGCCGCCGGCTGTTTATGGATATTCCCTGAATGGAGGAGCTGTTTCACGATCGATGAGCGATGGCGCAGGACTCTCGAAAACTCTGTACTTACTGGACAAACGGCGCCTGGGGAATAGCCTTCCACCGGACTGGCAATCCACACAAGAAAGGTTTTTTTTATTTGCGTCTTACGGCAATCTGTTTCCAAGTTTGCTGTCTTCAAATTCTGCTAACAGCAGAATGCTTTTTTGTATGAACTATCTCAACTGTAATTTCAGTTATGTTCAACGGCCCTTTTCACTTTTAAAAAGAGATATCTCTTTCCATGCTTATATTTAAAATTGTATCCATCGCTTTGTGACTTTTTTATGATGATTCTTATTGGAGAGAGTATTTTACACTCTGTTTGAAGCATGGTTCTAATCAAATTAAAACTGTACAAATACCCATCATTACACCCATGAAAAAGAAAAAATGCTCATGTGCCTATCTTCCGTTCCGTTGCTTTTCGTTTTTCAGGCCTTTTCTTTCGTAGTATTTCCTGGTATTATCACTTTTCTTTCGTTTAGAATAATCTTTAAATTTTTTTTTTATGTCATCTCTCTTTACGATAGTTCTGAATATGTCTCTTTTTATTTATTCTTTATGCTGATCTTTTTCTTTTGCCTTGTTAATTTTTTCATAAAAAGTTGTGATTTTAAATAAGTAACAGTTTTTGTAAGTTTATTGTTTTGGAATCTCTTTAATATGTTGTAGCCGCTTTCACTTACTTGAAAATCCAAATAGAGGTGTTTGGTTTGCGTATTGGGATAAACATCACATGATTATCGTTGTGCGCCTTGATATGCCTTATTCACTCAGAAGTTCAATTTTTAATAAAGCATAATGAGCATTGAGGACACTCGCCAATGATGTTCACGGCGACCACCTTAGATATTTAGGCTTATACTTTTCTTTTCACTCGCGCGCGTCTATTGCTAAAACTTTTCAAGAACATCGCATGCCAATAAATATTTGTGCTTACATTAATTTTGGACATACCGTTTTAAAAGCAAATACTCAGAAGTGAATTTTTAGTATTGGATATGCTCGTTGCTAGATCATTACATAGCAATTGGCTTGATAAGTTACAGGTCCGTGTCACCCTTGCTTCTGGGCGACTTCGTTAGACTGATACTCTAGGCTCGATGGGAAAGGCATCTGTTAAAAGGATGAAAAATGAAGTTAAATTATTTAGGAAAATAATGAAAGATTATTGTTCTCACCGAATGAGTAATTCGATAATGCTTCTAGTTTTCTCTGTGATATTTTCCTTGTCGCAATTAAACGCTGGAGACAAATGAGGTGTGAGGTAGAAGTTGTAACTAAAGGAAATGCACATTCAAAGTTCTATTGTTGTTGTGGTTGTGAAAGTCAAGCTCATCTTAATTGGTCTTGTTAAATTTTAATTTTATAGCCACCTCTTTATAGAGAATAGTATGCATCAACTTATCCCGTGCGAAAACCAAGTGTTTACCAGTAGAATGAAAGCCATGGCTGTTTACTAGCTTTAATAAAAATTGTTCGTCCTAGTTAAGGAAAAGGTTAGGGGCAAATTTTCATCACATTTGAATTTGCAAAAACTGATATTTTTCTTCGTCACGTAGGTTTGCTAAATTATCTGAGTTGAATACATCAAGAGGGACAGCTATGTAGTGATTTGTTTTCTTTACACCCCTAAGGCAGATTTTTTTTTTGCGCCGCTGCTCATTACACTTCTCAAGGCCATGGTGATTTGCTTTTATGACATTCACAATGCACATTTTTTAATTATAATAGGGTTAACTAAGTTTCATAAAACAAAGTTCAATTAGGCTGCACATAATTTTCTGTTTGTTTTCGTTTTATCTAACTTTTAGTTTCCTTTCAATTCAGAAAGCAGCAATTTCGCCCCCTAAGAATACAACGTTGCTGTTGTTAACAAAGAAGAAAGTATATTCTTCTAGTTTTCAATTTGTCACCAATTCATGATTTATGTATAAAAACAATTATTAACTTTTTTAAAAAGCCGATATTGTATCTGACCAACTGTGAGCATCTTAGTGCCTCTATCATTATAATTTCTATCACCTATAACACAGCAACGATGGTTCTTGTAGAACGCGACAACAAATTATATTTTTTTTTGTATCGACTTTCACATACCCTCACGCAGCCAATCTAGGCAAATCAGATCTAATCAGTTAAGAAGTGTTTTGATTCAGCCGTGCTTCTTCCGTCTGAGACTTATTTACTATCGGATTTAAGGTTAGATTTATTCTAAGTTCTCGCATATGGTAGGAATGATAGTTTCAACAGGCAAGCCGCAATTCCTATCATTTACATTAAGGTTAGTTTTCCCTATGATAATGCCGATGAATACCTTTCTTTGCTGATTAAATTTTAACGAAGGCATATTTTTCAGCTTTAAAAGTGCAGACGAAACGATAGGCTATCGGCTTTACCCCTTCGTCAGACCCCCAAAAATGTGTAAAACACTAATTACATAAATAGACACATGACTAACAATAAAAGGAAAGCAATAATATTTGATTTAGCAATAGAGAATATATATGATGAGAAAACATATAGAGATAAAAAGTGGGTGCAGAGAGGAATAAACGTAGCCGGAAATTGAAAGTACTCCCAGAAAAAAGTGTGTGTGTGTGTGGGGGGGGGGGGCTAGGGACAAGGGGCCTGTGGAATCACGAAAATTGTAACCGAATTACAAAGTGAAAGAAATAATGGGCAAAACGGTAAAAAAAAAGAGGAGCGTAGTGGCGACTTAGTATAAGTTATGTTTCTCCAAGTGGCAAGGCGGTGGGTGCCGAAGCATCAATAAGTCGAAGGTTCTAACCATACTAAAGGCAGACATTTCGGGCATTTCTACTAAAAAGGCTACTTCTCTCCACTGCTAATTTCATACCTTTACAATATTTCTATCATTTGATTGCGCAGTGGCTGCCTCCACAATTTATTCTGATCTCTAGAATAAAAAGAGCTATCAAATAAAAATAACCCCTTCCCCCCCCAAAAAAAGAAAGTGTGAACTAGATCCAGGCCTATCTGGAATTAAAAAGACGGATAAATAACGACTTATCTTCTATCCAGTGCAAGTCTTGAAGACAGGGAAGCGCAAACGCATCAAGATGAGAAGCACAGTAGAAAAGTGACCCGCACAAAAAAACTCATAGGAAAATTTAGTTTTTAAGCACGGACGAAGAAGGTGCAATAACAAAAAGCGTGAGACTAAGTTGACCTATTGTAAAGAAAATACAAAACAAAAAAAAATCTATACCTAAGGGACTGTTCTATGAACTTTAAAAAAATGTTCTAGAGTAGTTCACCTTGGACAATGATGAGTTTTTAGGCTTTGATTTAGCACTGAAGTTATTTGAACAAACTACCTCGCCAACAGAAGAGTTCGCTGGTGAGCCCACCTTCTGAATTTTACACGCAAAAAAAGGTTAGTACTGAAACAGTCCCATTAGCAATGAAAGGAAAGGGCGATCGGAGGGATTGCTACACAAGTAAACGGGTAAAACAATAATGAAGATATTACTAAACATACAATGACAAGAACCTACCATACGACCGACAAAATAGACAAAGTCAAAAGAAAAGAAACGAAAGCACATAAAGAATGAGCTAGAAAAAAGTCTAGTCCCCTAAAAAGACAGTGGGTGCTTTGGAGGAAAACAAATAATTAGGAAAGAAAGCTACAACTTCGGCTCAAATTTGGCAGTAGAGGGGACAAGTAGCAAATGACCAACACAGGGAAAAAAGAATCACCTCGAAGAAGAAATATTAGCGCCAGTTTTTTAAAAAGGGTTGCTAAGTTAAGTAATGATGCTCCTAGCCAGTATGATTTTTTCCGAGGGAGGGGGGTGGGGAGGGGAATGTGTTGAACATCCATCCCTTCAGGTGCTAAACCACGCAGCTCAAAAAGCAGCCGTTGCTCACAATCAAAGCGTGACTTGGCATCACCCCTCCAAGAACGGAAGCCTAGCACCTCCATGTCATTACAGTCTTGATGGCCAGAAGGGCGAAAATACCGATAAACGGGTTTATGAACCACGTGTTGTACATCGTTCAAATGTTCGCTAAAACGGTTCGCCAGATTACGGCTTGTTTCATCAATATACACCATGTCACATCTCTTTCAGACAATAGCAATATAATAAGATTGCGCCTAGCGCAGGTAAATGAGTCAAGATCCCTGAAAACACGACGAGGCGTGTTGATTTCACTCGATTGTGACACATGTACAAGTCTTACACCTGGCTTTCCTGCAAGGTTGGATTCATGATTAATGAGACGCAGAGATCCGACTACGACCCAGTATGTCACGAATGTTTTTCGCTCTTCTGTACAAAACAAGAGGAGACTCATTAAAAACCTCAGGAGCATCGGGGTCAGCTTGAAGAATACTAAAATAAGGGCAATCCTACGAGCGACCAAATTATGGGGGTGATAGCTAAGTGACTTGATAGTATTGTTTAGGCATAGGTATAAGAGCGTCGGTCCTACCCAATTTGGATGCTCCGTTCCTAGCTTCAGCCAGCATCTCGAGCGAATAGCCACATGACACAAAGATATCGGCTATTATCAAACACTGTTCCTGTAAGTCATGGTCATCATAATAAAGCCGACGAAAGCGGAGCATTTGTGCGAATGGGATGGACCTCTTGTACGCGTGCGGGTGGGACGAGGTGTTTGTTATATATCTCTAGGTTTGGCCTTTCGTCGGTTTGTAGTGGACTGACAAGTGCAAAAATATGTCCCTGGTAGATATTTTGATTTCCATAAAATTAAATGTAGGGGGTGAAATTTGTTTAATTTATATGTACGATCTACACAGCTCTACTGCGACTCTTGTTTAATTAACATGTTCAATCTACATGACTCTACTGCGACTCCTGTTTAATTTATACGTATAATCCACATGGCTTTACTGCGACTCCTGTTTAATTTACACGTATAGCCTACATGGCTTTAC
>BMAT01004466.1:107158-130001 GCA_019649035.1 Elysia marginata | reverse complement strand
CTCTCTCTCTCTCTCTCTCTCTGTGTCTGTCTGTCTCCTTTTCTGTGTCCTCTCTCTCCATCGAATTTTCTTGGTTATAGTCTTCATAGTTCTCTTTGATTGTTCATCTTGTCTTTTTTCAGTTCTTTCCCAGTTCTTGTTATTTTTTTTCTATCTAGCTCGGCCCTATGAGATTAACTTTTTTTTGGATTTGTTGGTTTTAGTGGAAAAATCATTTATCAGTCTAAATTCTCTTTGTGGAATTTAGCAAATTTTGTGTTGTAATCATTAATTTTTCTCTGCAAGTGTATCTTAATTCTGGGCTTGAAAGCCTTCCAGATTATTTAATAGCAATGTTTTCTTTATGAAGTGGGTTTTGGCTTTTCAAACCATTAACGTCGGTGCTGTACATAATAATCATAAATGTCGAAGAACAATGAGCTTGGTCCTCACTGTTCGCGGCAGATGGCATAAAGAGGTTGTTTTCCATTACTTCCTTTGTCGCCTTTACTTTGGAGATCTTAAGAGACTATTACCCAATTATTGCTGAATATGCACAGGGAAGCTTATAAATTTTTCCCAAATGAGATCGTACCCGTGGCCTTCTGAGACGTGGTGGACCACCCTAGCGATCGGGCCACCACAAAGCACCAAGTCATGATTTACTGAGCAAAATTCTACCTGGTTTAGGAGTTGTAAGTGATAGGTCAATAAATACCGTGCATTGCATTAAAGAATTGAGTCATATTAAAAAGACAATTAAATAGTTTTTGTTAAAGGGGCGCTACACTGAAAAGCTCTGCTTTTTAAAATTTGTATAGATGAGTTTAATGCGTTCCGAAATCTCCAGGGGCTTACTTATTTTACATAGATGATATTCTAAAAAGTGTCATTGGAAAAAAACAAAGCCATTTTGCTAGGACGCTGAGGGCTAAAATTGATGCAGCCTTTTTTCTTTTCCATTGACTTTGTGGTACAAAATAATTACGAAGATCTGCTCTCTGGTGGAATCACATAAATCCTGTTCAACTAGACATCTTTATTGCAGGGAAACTTAGGAACAAGGAAGTAAAAAAAGATCTTCGAAAAATTCCACGAAAGTTCCTAAACTTAGTCTTTCAGAGAAGACCAGCGTGTCGCGGAGGAAGTGAGGGACAAGAAGGACTGCGTGAAGGCATCCAAGAAGAACTTTTTCCTAACCCTTCTTAGGCCGTCTCAAAATCGTATGATCATATATTCCCAACAGCAATATCTTTGTTCTAATTTCAACCTTGTTATAAGATTAAAGTTTTACTAATGCCTTGTTTTGCTGCTTTCGCTCTAGACTGACTCTCTCTCTCTCTCTCTCTCTCTCTCTCTCTCTTTCTCTCTCTCTCTTTCTCTCTTCTCTCTGTCACACACACACACACTTCTTCCTGTACACCTTATAAAACCTCCTACATTTAAGCCTCAATCCAACAAAGCGTAGCTTTAAAAAGTGGGTTACCATGATTTACTGCTCAACCTTAGAAGTGCCTTTAATGGTGTTACGCTGCTCTGCCGCGTCCACACAATGAGTCTTCTGATGCCACATCGCGCTAGAGGCACATTGTCAGAAGTTTTTGATAGGTGAGGACTGCCAGCTCAGAGCTGCTAAATCCAAGCAGCCAGGAACTGCCACATTGACTTCTCAGCTGCTGAGTTACTCTTTGCATCAACACTAGGGCTCTATAAATACGTTCATGTTGTTTGATCAATTTTACAAATCTAAGTTTCATATGATGCCCTTTCCTTACTCTTGTAAGCGGTACTGGAGCTTAGTGCCCAAACAAAATAAAAACTAAAAGTATTATGGATAATAAATTTATTTTTATCCAATAGATCATGATTTCGTGCTACTGACATGACTGCATGCTTTTTTTCAAAACGCGCTCAATGGGAGTTCCGTGTTAATTCAGTTCCCAGTAAAAATGACCCGCCATAGTTATTAGATGACATTATAATCTTCCAAGATAAACATCTTTTATTTCTATTACTAATATTATTCTTTGGCAAACGATGCCATTCACATTCACCGCAGGACAGAATAATTACCGTGCTATGTTTCTGGCTCATACTGAATTGATACCAGTACTAGAGGTGGCCGCTCAGACACTTACGATTGCTTCAATAATTCACAGGCTTGATCGGAATGGCCTGCATGAGAAATAGAGAAAAGCCTGTTTCACGAGCAAGACCTTCGCTCGGTGGTACCATTAGCAGAGGACACATTTTAATGTTGCAATGTGTTCTTTTCAAGAAAATTTCCTAGAAATAATATTATGACTATCGGCGCATTTTTGAAGTGAATTTTCTGATGTGATAACATGATGAGTGTGTTTGGATATTTTAATGACTGCAATTTTCCATCTCATAAGAACTGTTTGCTCCTTTTCACATGTCAGAAATTTTCTCAAAGTTGCCGAAGCGTTGACAAAAATTATTATTAACTAAGCTAACCTGTGTTACTAAAACGCGAATGATAACGTACGCTGTGTAGAGTTACAAAGGGGTTAAATTTCTGGATGAAAACGGTCTTTATTCTATGCCTTAATAATTACCACACCCCTGGGCGTTATGAGTTTTAAACTTTATGGACAACTTTCCGACAAAAAAAACAGATGGCTACTCTTTTTGATATCGGTGTCGAGCTAGATTTAACCCAGACACTCGCCTTGTGGTTACATTAGAAGTAAAAGGTTCATTATGGGTAGCGATCTAAGGTCAACATTGGTATTGTTTGTTTAGGTTATTATATTAATTCTAGAAAAGCCCTGGTAGTCCCACTTTAATTATACTACGGCGTATAGATGTCTAATGAAACTCCTTCCAATGCATCTCACGTACGGACTAGGTCTATACAATTGATTCTTTCTCCAAACTCTTGCCCAACCCTCTCTCCTTTTTAAAAGACTATGGAAGTTCGTTCGAGAGGTATAAGAAGTACGTTTTCTGTATTATTAAAGATCTCCAATTAAATAGAACTTCAAATAATTATCTAAACATTATAAAAACATGGATGTAGAAAATCTATGTAACTTTCTGTTTAGGTTTTAAATAAAATCCGCGTAACCGAATCTTTTGAAATTTGATTTAATTATTTTTTAATCACAGTCAAACATATACAATGTTGAGTCCTCTAAACTCGATATGCATTTCCGCCGTCTCATTGAATTCGGCATTTTCAACATAGACGGCACACCGTGCAGTCGATTGGAGTTTTTTTGTTTGTTTGTTTGTTTGTTTGTTTGTTTTTTTTTTTGCCTGGTTGTTTGGTATTGATCCTAGTTTTCTCGAAGCATAGCTGGTTACAAGATAACAGATAGCTCCCTACAGATGAAGCGGCCAGTGTTTCCCATCCTGGCGTGGTCGAGAGACGCAATCTCCGCTAAGTGGACCCTCCAGTCGGGCTCCAGCCAAGCTCCAGCCTAGGATGGCCAAATGTCTCATCCCACTCAAGCGTCTCCACATAACATGGCTGTATTACTGCTTGTCTGGGGGCACCAGAGTTAGGGGGAGAAACTTGCACCCTTAGCCCTCACGGCTTTTAAGCTTATTTTGTGGAAAATACCAGCAAAAGTAGGTCTGTTAGGGGTTACCAGCGTAAAGTTGATTTTCTTCAATTTGTGCAGTTGTTTCTGAAAAGAAAGCAAAACTATGAATAAGAAGAAATGTTGATGCAGTCAATATTTTAAAATCGCCCCTTTCCCTCTACTAAGTAACCAGCAGAAACCTCATTAATGTTGCTTATGCCCTAGTGTGAGACAATTACGCAGCAAACATGCTTGTTTGTTGGGGTGCAAAAGCTATCCGGCTTGCGGCCGATATTTTCCGGCTTCCGGACGATATTTTCCGGCTTCCGGACGATATTTTCCGGCTCGCGGCCGACGAATATCCTATAGACATGAAAAAGATTATATCAACGAAGTGCAACTCGGGGAGGGAAAGACTATTTTCTGACATTGGAAATACTTTCATACTTAGACATGTTGGTCTTTTCTCAAATTTTTTATCTGTGTTATTTGACTCCTTACAGCTCTTCCTTAGTGTTTTTCGAGTAAATATCCGAGCTTCTCCTACTGTTTTTCTGTCAAGGATATGTTTCATATAATTATTATGTGTGTATGACATTTCGTGTGTGTGGAGATTATTGGCACCTTTCAATAACAAACGACGACCTATTTATGCGAATGAAAATGTCATAAAGACCAAGCTATGTGGACAACGGCAAATGTCTAAATAGAAAAGACATTTGAGAGCGTTTTGTCTGTGAAACAAAAAACACTGATACCTTGTAAATCAAATACGCAGTATTTGGCTATGAGGGAGTGTAATGCTCCTCTTGTATTCCAGAGTGACGATACCTTCAGATTAGTGTATTGATCAATGTTCAGAGTTTCTGAACATTATTATGAGAAACGCTTCAAAATATTTGAAACCTCTTAGAATCTTAAAAAAGAGCCTTAAGAAAATATTTTCAGTGAGGGAACCAGACAATTTTGGAATTTGTCTTCCTGGCCTGGGTCTCGGAATCTTGACCTTGATAAAACATGCAACCAAAGATTATTAAATCAGCAACACGTCAGAGGATGGCCTTGAGGAGTCGCGACTAAATAAATACGGGTTTACATTACTTTTTATTTTTCAAAATTGAGAATGCTGCTCGTCTTTTCACTTGACATTGTATCTGCATGCCGTGGCCGAAGTTTCCCTTTCACAAAACCTCTTTTTTCTGAAAATTGTATATGTTAAATGGTTGTCTTTGTTGATGTGCGTCAATTGATCTGCCCCAGATAAGCCAACGGTTAACTTGATTAAATTTAAAATTTACATCTTTTGCAAACTAAATATAATTCCGGCTATTTGGTCGTAAGGGTAGCTAGGTTCAGAGAGAAGTGAACATTTTCTACTAAGATCTTTACTATAACTCTATCTTTACAAGTCTGGTGTTTTTGTCCGAAATTTACTTTGTGCTGTATGGCTACATTATAAAAATACTTATATCCCTTTATATTTCTGTAACAATTATATTCAGTTGATCTCCTCTATGATAAGGCTCCTGTTGATTCATGATATGATGGAACATAATCTTGTATTTATTTTTGCTGCATCTCCTGCTGGTAGATCTCGTTTATGCCAGCCCTATTTCTCACCTTTTCTCTTCCTGTACCCCATTATGCATTGATCATAATTATGTTATCTTTATTAATGAATTCTTCGGCTAAAACCTTTATCATGTAAGCCGTACAAATCAGCTTAATTGTCTTTCTTTTTTGGGTGAGAGGGAGAGGTACAGTCAACGGCTGAGTAATTGAGTCTGAAGATAAGACTTGATACAGGCACACCATATATCTTCTTGATATTGCTTAAGCCCAGCTTGAAATTATTATTCGCAAAAATCGATCTCAACCACATTTATGAGAATCATCTAAAAATGTTGCCATATTGAAACGAGTTGCTTCTTATAACAACAGATCGAATGCTAATGTTTCAGCTGAGCAATTTTGAATATCAGGTTAATCCAACGTTGAGTCATAGATGTGGTTACTTAATTATACTTAGTGTAGCACAGCTAAATTGTAATGTTTTTTATTGCTGTTATTACAACTGCTTGTGCAGTTACATCTCTAGCTGCTGCTACTGCTACCATTACTACTACTACTACTACTACTACTACTACTACTACTACTACTACTACGACTACTACTACTACTATTATTATTAATATTATTATTATTACTATACTTGTTATTGCTGCTGCTGTTTCAATTGCTACTGCTACTGATAGAGTGAAAAGAATGGAATGATAAATGATAACCAGTACTTTGAGATGGTAATGATCTTTCTTTAATTTCTTACAGACAAACACTGGAAATGAAAAAGGCTCATCTCTTTTATTCTCGGTGCAAATTAGCTTTCACAATTAGAAAATCTGAAAACATGTTAACTTTGCCCTGAACAGGCGTCACACCGACAGACAAATGGAATACCTTTTTTTTAAACAGCGCCGAATGCATTATTAACAGATTCCGGGAAAATGGATTTGTAAGCTATCTTGTTGAGTTAATTTGTTTAGAAGCAATAAAAAAAATTATGCGAAACAGAACTCCCAGAGGTATTAAAATGTTACAGAACCATTATTATCATGTATACATCACCATTTATGTGTGTTTTTTCGTTTCCTATTGACCGGCTCTGTGGCCTTGCGGTAAAGACACTCGCTCAGAGATCGGGAGGTACGGGTTCGATCCCCGGCCGAGTCAAACCAAGGACTTTAAAATTGGTGTCAGTTGCTGATCCGCATGCAGCGCCCCGTACATCACAGTGTGGCAGCACGCTTTCAATTGTCCCAAGCGCCGTCTCTGATATAACCTTGTAGTTGAAAAGAGACGTTAAAACTCAAACAACCAACCAATCTTTTCCTATTATTGTACGACTCCTAAGGTACCCGTGACAGATTTAATAGTAGGGTAATCATCTTTGCGCATGACTATGTAAGGGCTGTGGCTTGTAACTGCTGTTAATTGTAGGTTTTCAACTGTCCTCGTTGCAGATTCACAATATTTGAAACTCTAGAAAGAGAAAAGGGAACAAGTTGGTTGTTCCTGTGCATTAGGGGTGGTTAGCATCTTAGACAGAGAAGCGTTGTCGGCGGCGTTCATACTCTGTTGACTTGTGGCGCCATGAACTCGTGGTAGACACTCACTTCTCAGAGCGAAAGGTCCAGAGTTCGAGCCCTGTCTTGACAACTGGACATGGAAGGATGTTTACCTAACACTACTCAGGAGTTATAAAAATGAGCATCTGGTCTGGGGGATTAAAAGATCTTTTTAGTTCCTCTATGCTAGATAGATGTGCTTGAACTGCTATTTCAAAAGGAAATTGGTTTGCCATGAACGTGGGTGAATCGCTTGGAGCATTTTATTGGACTATGCGATAAATTAAAAAAAAACACAATTTACTTTACTTTTCCTTGAAAACATGACCTGCACGTGACCTACCATTTAAGCTAATTATCAAGTCTTATAGGTTGTTGTTATATCTGTCACAAGATTCTCACCTGTACTCATCGCTAATTTTTTTTTAATCTCGCACAACACTGTCTTAATTTTCTGCTCACGTGTCAAGCACGCGTATAAATGTAACGTGTCCACATTGACTTCAACCCAAGCTGTACAATCTACGGCCAGGATAAGAGTGTCGACATCGGCTTAGTTAATACTGAGTAGGTAGAAACCTTCATGTTCATGTCACAGTTGTTGCATGAAGAACAATACATGGTTATGTTTGGTTCTAGAGTTGCATTGGCGTCATCTCTCTAAAACTTTTTATCCCGCCCACGATTAGAATGAGTTGACTCTATAGCTATTACTTCCTTCCTTTTTACGCGTGTTGAGGAAGGATGTTTCGATCAGAATAGGGGTTTCCTTCCCGTAGTTTTACACGCCAGGTTCAAAGTGCGTCAACATGCAGCATGTTCTGTCTAGCTGTCGGTTTCATGTAACCCAGAATAATGTATTAACCCATTTATCGACACCCTATAATCAAGGCTAGTGTACAAATACAAGTAAGCTGAAATCTTTTTGTGTTTTGTTTGTTATATCGTTTTAGAATGAAAAGCTCGTTTCCGTTTGCCATGTGGTGAAGAGGCTGGTGTACTAGCCGTACGCCAAGAGTTTAAAATAAACTGCGCAGAAAAGAAGTCGAGAATCTCAAAAAATTTTTTAACAAAAAAAGTTATGGACCTGTCTCTTAATGTCTTACGGCTTTGGTAAAGGGCCACTTATGGTTCTGAAATATTCGGAAGCTGGGTTTGTTTGTTCTCTCGTTGAATTTTACACTTTCGTGGCTTAAAGATGACATAGTTAAAGACAAAAAGACAGACACAGTACCCTGCTAATCTTAATTGTCAACCCATATATTTGACTGCAAACAACAGTTTGACATCAAAGAGTTTTTTTATGTCCTCGGCACTGAAAAAAAATTTTAAGTTCGACAATATTAACAGTATTGTTTTATCCTGTGTTTTTCTTATTATCTTTGAAGGTAAAAATTGAAGAGAGGAGGGGGAAAACGTTTAAGTGAAAAAAGCACTCGTTGAGAAAGACTGAAAAAAATTCAGATTTATTATATATTTTTCCGCCTTGTATTTTTCTTTTTTTTCACCTATCTCGATAACAAACCAAAGACGACTCATCGTATATGAGCTCATGGTGCGCTTATGTAGATAGAGAAGTTGTCTACTTTTTTCTTTCCTGTTTTATACATTCTTGCAACTTTCTACATTGTTCAATTTCTTTTGGTTTTTTTCCTTGTCTTTCAATCTCATCGATTTGCTGTCGACAGCAGAACAAGATCAACATTTCCGAGGCAGGCAGCAGCCTGACCAGCTAGCCCACAATTTACTGCTTTAGGGACAGCCCGCGCTAGCAAGGTGGTCTGTGTGTACATTTGTCATGATTTTACATTTCAAACGTACATCTTTCCAGATCAGAAGATCGTCTCGTGTACATAGGCTTGAGATTAACATATTTCTAAGCCTATCAAAAAATGCCGAACTTTAAGTTTCATCAATTTTAACACATTTCTTCTAAATTATAGCATTTTATGCAAGATAGTGCTCAAAATGCCTATAATCTCGCCTGGAAAAAGCATCTAATGTGAGTATATGACTGAATGTAGAAATGAAAATAGAGAGATTTGGTTGGTTGTGTGAATTTTAACGTCTCTTTTCAACTACAAGGTTATATCAGAGACGGCGCATGGGACAATTGAAAGCGTGCTGCCACACTGTGATGTAAGGAGCGCTTGCCTACGCCACACCCAGTCACATTATCCTGACACCGGGCCGACCAGACTTTACACTAAATCCATAATGCCAGACACTAGGCGGATCAGCTGCTAATACCAATTTTAAAATCCTTGGTTTGACTCGGCCGGGGATCGAACCCGCACCTCCCGATCTCTAAGCGAGTGTCTTACCGCTAGGCCACAGAGCCGGTGAAAATAGAGAGAGACAACGCGTAAACTTCATTCTAAGATAACGCGCACACACAAACTCAACCTGGGTCTGTTAACAGGCGCTACCGGTAGAGAGAAAGTTAGCAACGTAAACCGATGATGTTTCTACCACACTTGACTGGTAGAAGAAAATATTTATAATTAAAGCCTTGAAACTATTTGGTGCTACCACCATACATTTGACGAAATACCAATAGCCCTTAAATAGGTAGTCAAAACAAAAGTTCTCTAAATAGCATTCAAAACCTTATTTCAATCAAAAATTGTTTGTAGCTTATGTACATACCAAAAGACATCCATTTTTTTTCAGACGTTGTTGCTTGGAAATTAAAAAAAAAATAAATGTTTAGTAGAAAACAATGTTAGTTGGAAAAAAGTTAAGCTTAAATTTGTTATCAAAGCTTTTAGTCAATCTTGACTGTAAGCATTGTATCCTCGCGAATGTGTAGACGAGTTTGGAAACATGGAAATTGTTATAGCATCAACTGCCGGCTTGAACACGCTGCTGCTGTAAGTCATGGTGAACACTGTTCACTATATCAGCGAGATAGTGTTCTCTCAACTAAGGTTTATGTCTTATCAGGTTAACAAGGAGCAGTGCTTTATGCAGTGCTATTCTGTTTTTGTAATGGGCCAAGTTTTATGCCTTGGAATCAATACTTCAGGCGTTTTCAGTTGTGTACATGAAAACTGTATCATTGCAAACCTTTCTCATTGTCAACTGTTTCTTTTATGTTATCTTGTTATCATAATTCCTGTCTTTCAATGTGTAGCTAATTTACTGTTCTAATTCTCCTACCTTATAATTTATGCGCCTGTTAAACGAGCATACAGCAGTCGGTGAAAGAAATTACTGCAAATACCATTACTACTTCTGTAATATCTCGTGACAGTACACCGAGAACCGTTGTGAAAGTCAGAATGTGTGAACAGAGCATGACAGGGATCTGTCTTGTTTCTTTTTCATTCATGTCCAACCGCTTTTTTTTTTCTTTGCTTCGTTTTTTTTCTAACAAATCCAATCTTCCAAACTCACATCCTTTTTCAAAGTTTTAGGTAATCTCCTTTTATGATACTTCGTTTTATTCATATTAGTATTCTTTTAGAATAATTGCCCCATTGTAAAATTGTTGAATTTTTTGTGTTTATAGTATTGAGTATATCAACACTGTACAATGTCTCATTAAAATTTGTAGGTACGAGCACCGTATGTATGAAAAGTTTTTGGCGAAAATGTAATTATTCGCAAACGCTGTCCGAAACAAATTTCCTATGAGGAAGAATAAAGAAATCTTATCTTATCTTTAATACTTGTCAGTGCGTGTGACTTCTTAGAGGCGATAAAGACGGATTGTTTTTCTCTTCGCTTGTCTTTAGTATTTTCCTCGGAGCCACAAGATTTTCTCAGTACAACAGCAATGATTGAAATTTTCTCCTACTATTATGTTGTAGGCTCACTCAAGTGATTTTCTCCCGACCTCATTACAACATGACTGGAGTTGTTTTTAAACACTCTACGGTAGTTTGGCGAAATCTTTATTCTACCTTCTTTTCATGTCCGCAGCGAGACGATGAGACTGGACACGGGTCTTATTATTGAGGTCTGGAATAAAGGGATGCTCTGGGACAAGCTACTGGGTCTGCACTGGCTGCCTCTCATAAAGGTGCAGCACTCCAACAAGGTGAATTTATTAATCTCTCTCGCTTTGTCTTCCTTTCTTACCCCCTCTCTCTCTGACTTTGTTCATTGCTGTCTGTCTCCGTCTGTCCGTCTCACATTACCCATCTTTCTCTCTTTTTCCTTCGCTTTTCCTCTCTTTATTTTTTTCTCTCATCTCTATCTAACTATCTATCCACCTATCTATCTATCAATGCATTTATATATCCTTTGAAAGATATCATCCACTTGCTTTAATACGAAATTAGAATAAGACTTCTATCAGATTTTCTGGCTTGCCCTCCCCCACCCCCATCCATATTTTCTTTTTTAAGTTGCATTATAATCTCCAATAAGTATTTGCAATTTTCCTTTCAAATTTGCGTATTAAAAAATAACATTTTATATAGAATGCTTTGATAAATCCAAAAGGCTCTAAAATTTCTCGCATCAGCGTATTCAGTAAATTTACCATGTCTTTAGGCTCACGCAAATATCGTGGTGTTGACAAGAAGTGGGAAGTCCATGGTGGGGGTAGAAAAGGGGGCGTTAATTAGAACCATTATATTATCCATGTGTTTGTGATAGGCTAGGTTCCTGAGATTATGGTCACGCAGTAGCCCTCTCATTGACGTCAGCAACACCATTTTTGTGATATTCTGTAAGTGAGACCTGTAGTAGGTCGATATCAGTAAAATTATGCCTCATCTTTGCTAGCCCTAAGCCTGCTTAAGATAACCACTTGCGTGTAAAATGAGTGACATTTTTTTTTATTTGCAGGGCCAAACAGAATAGCGAGATTGCTTGTGTCGATTCTGTCGATGGATCTTTAATTCTTATTTCTTTGAAAATTCAATAGATTGTTGTGTTGTGGTAGATGTTTACGTTTTGTATTGGGTTTGGGGTATTTTTCATAATTGAGAACCTATGATTTACAAGATGAAATTAAGGATGTATCGGCACTCCTTTATCTTGACATGAAAAGAGAATGGTTTATTCATTTCATCCATCAAAAGCTATGCTTTTTTACAACTGTTTTTTATATATGTTGAAAAGTCATGTTTTTCGATATAAATGACTCAACATGAAGGTATTTTCGAAAGACTTAAAATAGTAGCACTGTGTTCTGATCACTTTGTCAATTGGCCTCTATGGCACCCTTGAAATATGGTAAAGAATGTTGCGATCACACTTTTCTGGAGACATGAAATATTTTTTTTCAAAATGTTTAGTTTTCACTGAGATGAATGAGGCTGAATTTAAATACAGATTGTTTATATTTGCATGCCATTTTCTGTTGTTTTGCCTGTGTATATTTGATCCGTTGTTCTGTTTGTTTGATTTTTGTCCCTGATGTCCAGGAGGGCAAAGGCAAATGGCTGCCACTGGACAGTGAACTGGTCATCAACAATGGCGAGGTGGTGGGCACCCGGCTAGCCACTGAGCATCGCATCCTCATCGACGCCCGCTTCGAGCTGCCTTACGGTGAGCGTGTGCGCGCCGGAGCCAGAACGGATCTCCCGTCGTGTCCCCTGCCACCACCACAACCACCACCACCATCATCATCTCCATCAACACTTCTACTCCACTCTTCTGCCATTGCAGGCACAACAACAGCTCTTAATGGTTTCTGTCCGCTTTCTCTTCTCTTTTCTTCAATTTATTTTTTAATCTTTTCTCACTTTGAATGTGATCTTTTTCAAAAAGAAAAAAAAAAGAAATGTGATGCCATCAAAACTAACTTATGTAGTACATCTTCTTGCGTATTCACGTAATGGGCAAAGTTGTTATTGTTTGTTTCCAAATCTAAATTCGTAATACTTACAAAAAGATTTTGCAAAAGCCTAGTCACGTGCAATCTGCAGACAATTAAGATATATTATACAAAGAAGATAGAATCTAGGCTTTTGATGTCATGAAATACAGTGCAAGACTTCTATGAGGATCTTTTATATACACAGTGTCGTAACAAGCAAAGATAGGACTAAGCTACAATGTATATTGTGCAAAGTATATATTTAATGTTTTTAAGTCTTCCTTGCAGAGCATTAGTTTTGATGCTATCAATTCATGCATTATGGCAGTTTCTTTTTGCTTCTGTGATTCTTCATGTTTCCTGTGCTTTTTTTCCTTCTCCCCTGCTATTCTGTGTCAAAACAAGAAAGTCTTAAAAATATTTGTCTGAAACTGGTGGCTCTGGGACGTTTCCATGTTTAACTATCATCTTTGCTCTAATAAATAGCTGATAGTGAAGAAGAGTAAAGGTTGTAAGTGGAGTTGGAAATAGAAAAATTACAAGTGAACTCCCTACTCCATTATCCTGCCTCTCAGTAACATTACATATTTGTCCACAGGTTAAGGGGTAGAAATTTTACATAATTATTATAATCATTTACGTCTACGCCTTATAAAAATTACTCGAGTTGTCAAAAAAACTCGTTTAAATTCAATAAGTATACAATTGTCGTTATGACGTAACGATATTGATTTCTTGTGACTGGCTGATTCAGTTGTTTTTTTTTCGCTTATCGCTTGTCGTTGATTAATTTTAAATGTTTACTTGTATTTTTACTTTTAAAATGTAAAATCGTATATTCAAGATACATCGTACTTTCGTCCCAATAGCGTCATTTTAGTACATTTCCTATTATTATGATAGCAAGTAAACCAGAGTTCAAGAAACCAGGGCCTCCATCTGTCACATTGTCATGCTCTTGTTTGTTATGCATGATGCAGATAATTGGCTTCAAGGCAGCAATTTTCACGCGGCACTCACGCTTAAAGTAACACGTCGTGATCTTAGAGATGATGATACTTGCAACACTTTGATCAGTGTGTCGACAGAGTCAAAAGAAGTGTGAAAATATTATATTACTTTTTTGTTAATGAATGCGTTTTAGAGTCGTGCTGAATTACCTGCCATGTTGATACACGAACCCTGCGGATCCAGCATTTTTATTTCCAATCATGCTTGACAGAATGAAGACTGCATATGATTTCGGATTCAATAGTACAACATTGCTGTGCCATGAATTTTGTCTGCTGAGGACGAGGTGGTACTTTCAGACTATAAAATAGAAGTTTCTCGTAACTTGACCTGTATTACCGATATTTAGGACACCGGCTTTGGACTCACCAAAAATCGGGATATGACGCAAGACCCGAACAAAAGTCAATCGACATACGCTGATCCCATGATCACAAGCAGTGTCAGACATGTCAGGCAGTGTGAACCGTTTCAGCAGATAAAAAAATGGCAGCCTATCTAGCTCTTACCTGGGCAGGAGAGCAGCGCAGTTAAAAAGCAATTGTGTCCAACATTGCCCACTGCAGAATGCCAGAGGATAATGATACCAATTTGAGAAAAAAAATGAAGCAAAAAATGCAATGATTCCCCAGCCTTTGTCTTTTGCATTGTAGAGCAACCTACCTTGTTTACTCATAAATGATAGAAATTAAATAGTAAGTATCATTAAACTTGCGCTAGCATTGTGCCATTCCTATGATTAACACGATAGTTATTATACGGAAGAAAAAGACTTAGAGAAGCCATTGCTTAATAGATTGTTGGATAGGTAGATCAGGGAGTATTACGGATAAATAGGTGAGTGGAAGAAGAGACAGCAAATGAAGGAGAAAGAGAGACATTTTAATTTTTTTAATAAATGAAAATTGAATACAAATGAAAACTAAATTTCATATGTGTCAGTAGTCCATTCACTTGCTTTTCACCATTATGTCAAGGCATAAACGAGGGTTCAATTATTAATCAAATTACACCATGTTGCGGTCTTTGCTTCTGATTCAGTAGGGTTTTTTTTTAATAGAAAGAAATATGCTGTAGATTTTTAAGTAGGTTGTAAAAACCGGGAAGCTTACAATTGTTATAAAAACGAAAATTAATTAACTCAAGTTTCATAGCTTTCCAAAAATCTTTATACGTCCTGTAGTATTTTTAGTGTTTTTATTTTAGTTTCGTTTTAGTGTGTTTCAGTAACTTTTTTTTTTTGCAAACTATGATTAGTTATCTTTATAGGCAAACCATTCTTTCTTTTTTAATCACATTATTCATTTCTATTGGTTCGCATGCCACACTAGTGTTGTGACCACCGTTTTTTTTATTTGTCGCGTTTTCTAACAATCTACAAATTGCGTATGTTTTATGCCGTCGGAGAACACTATACTTTATGTTCGCTTATGCAGTTTTTTTTTTGCTTTCTTCCAGTAGAAAAGGTTAATTTGAAGCTTTTTTAAAACTCTTTGTTAAACGTATACAAATATAAACTAGTCTTATTTTTAAGTTTCACGGTTTTCTCTAAGTACTTTGACTTGTCTAATATGAGATTGACTAACAACCAACGAGAATGCATGGGTTCTATTATATCACATGCTCATTCAGTACTTGGGGAGATAGAGGAGGTTAGAAATGAAATCAAAGTATGATTATATTTAAACTAGAACATGAAATTGTACTATATCTAAACGCAACTCTATCTAGAGTTAAAACTGTCACTAATTTATAGTGCATAACTATTCTGACATTTGATGCGACTGTTATTTAAAAAGTTAAATCAACTCATAATGAGTCCAAACCATATATTTCATGCAGTCTTGATATTGATACTTCTAGTCATGATGTAAGCAAAAAGAGCGATTCCTGTAACATGCGATATCTAATCAATTAAACTGAGTGCAGTGGGCACAGCCAAGTGACCTTGACTGAACTAATATTGATCTCTCTGACCTTGCCAGATCTGCCCGAGTCGGAGGCTGCCGAATTACAGGACAAGTTGAGTGTGATCAACTCGATGATGAACCAGGATGTGAGTAACTAGTTGAGTCTCTTCTCCGCCTAGTTAGGCTGACATTTGAACACAAGTCTGACGTCATCCCCATGTGAAAGATATTAACAGTCAGAGAGTTAACCCAACAGAACTCTAAAATCTTTCAGTCTAACGCGAGTTTTTGTTTTCTGCGCCAACTTTGGCAGTCAGAACTAGTATTGATCTCTCTGAATATACCCACACAAAACTTGAACGCCATTTTTCAGCTTCTTCCGCTACAAATTGGAACAAAATGGCGGAAAGTTTTCGTGCCGAAACGCAGTATATGCCAGTTTCAATCAGCTGAGAAAACTGCGAAAACTGTGGATTCCTTCTGTTATATCTTTTTTGACGCATTACTTGCTGTTATACACTCAAGGACGTGTCGTGTCAAAAACTCAAAATTTAAGATTGTAAAGACTTGTTGATGCCAGCGAAAAATCTCAAAACTTTTTTGAGCCATGTAAATCTTTTTCACCATGATAGATGTTTCAATGTTTTTCTTTATTTTAACCTGGATGTCTAAAAAAAGATTGATCTTTTCGATCGTAATTTTAAGGTCATAAATTTAAATTCGGAGATCATTTTTACGAAACCATGAGGGTGAAATCAATAAGCGAGTTTTTTACGGAAGTTGAAATTTCCAGCATCTCTTCTCCCCACAGCTGCGCTGCATAACGTGTGCACATCTACTATATGATTATTTGCTTTGCTTCTCCTCGAGCACTTTTTCAAGGCGTAAAAAGAGCTCAAACCTGAGGTTTTTTGTGAATATCTTTGTGTCAATATTAACGTTATCAATCTAAACGCGATGTAAAATGTGACATTGAAATCGTGAGTTTTTTTTACCTACTATCTATTTTTCTTTCTCCGATTCGGCAATATTTGTCTGATCTTTTTCCTTGGAGCGGGTATGAGACTGTTGGCGAAGGGAGAGAGGGTGATTTTTACCTGTACAGTGTGGTTCAAGTGTGTTAGCTAAACCAACTAATCAATGTGGTGTTTAACATGAATGACTAGAAATGGTACTCTAAAATTGCTTTGAATATGGCAAGCTAGCTTAGATAGTTGTGCCTAAGCTAAGTTGTGTATTATGAAGAGAGCACTCATCGACTAAACATTCATGCACATATCCGTTTTGGGCAGAAACATGCCCCAAAAGTGTAATGTCCTTTTGATTTGTCCCACGCTTTTCGCAACTTCTCATCTTCTTTGGCTAGGTTCGCTTAAGTTCTTTTTTATAATTCGTGTCAACTTAAAGGGCAATTCTTTTTCATCGTTTTCAATGATGCCTTGGCATTTCTAGGACGCGCTTCTTTGTGTTTGAAGAATTTAAATGGTGTTTATGGCTTAGTTTACAAAATTTTAACGCCTAGTATCTCATCTTTCCTCTCGCTTCCTTTTCTCATTGTGCTATTCTTGTGTTCTTCACGTAGCTTATTCTCTGCTTGTAGGTGCGCACCATGGTTTCTATATTTATTTCGTCAACTCTCCCTTGTTACTTTCATTTAATGGAAAACAAACCAACCATGTTAAAATTTCATGCCTTTAAACTTGATGTTTCACTACACCCCTCCTTTTTCCCCCACTTTCTTCCTTCTCTCGTGCACATTAGCATTTTCTTATGATTAGCAATAATTTCTTTGCTCATTTGACTCTTGTAACGTCGAGTCTAACATTGAGTCTGACAAATCGAAATATAGTAAATATAACACATCTTTCAAACAAATGAAAGGCCTTTTGGGGTGCCTTTTGCTACATTGTTATCTGAACTAGTTTTACCCCAAGAGAGATCATTTTATTAGCATACTAGCAGTTTACAATGACATTATGCATTTTTAGCATTAAAGCCAACGGCATGAAATTGACACGTCTTAAATAAGTCAACAAAGTCAAGATGTTTATAATTTTTATGGTGAAATGATAATCCATAAACGACTTAGTCGTAAGGATACATTTATGTTTCATATTGTTTGTTCCTTTTAACAAGAGACCCGTATTTATATTTTTTCGGAGAAAACTTTTTTCAGCATTTTTTTAAAAAGTCAATAAGTGGTATTGCTCATTTCCATGCTTCGGTAATTACCGTGATTAACTTGTTATCGAAGTCAGAGCTTTCATATTTCTGGTGCAGTGGGTAATCAAGACATATTCAAGTTAATGAAGCCGATGATGAGGCCGGTGATAAAACCAGTGATGAAGCCGGTTGCTGTCTGCCTTCAACTGCAAAACGCTGTGTGAATGAGACATGGGAAGCCCATATCAATTGAGATAACAGAATTATATTTAAGTATAGAGCATTGTGTCTACCATTATCAGTCCAACAGTCTGAATCATTATCTAGATTTAAATCAGTTCTGAAGACATATATTTAAAAACTGAACCGTTATAAGAAATTTATTAGGAACCCTAAATTTACAATTTTTCTTGTCCATGTTTTCTTGTATTTGATATATCTATCTTTGTTTTTTTTAAATTGATTTTTTTACTTCAATTTCCAATTGTCTACGTTATCCATGTTTTTGAAAACTTGTATGAAAGAAACTGGGTAGCTTTTATTTTGTCAAGCGCTTTGAGACTTTAAATTATTGTAAAAAGCGCTATATAAATTTAGATATTATTATTATTATTATTATTGTGATATGTTGAAGCGATGCAGATATAGTAACACATTTGTTGTTAGTCATCGTTTCTTTGATTATGACAAAAGGAGATCTATATAACACTATAATTATAGGTAAAACTTTTAGAAAGGAGGACACCAAGAAACTAGTTAGAGAGAGAGAGAGAGGTTTTTTTTAAGTATATATGTAGGTGAAATGACATTGAAGAATAAAGAGTAAGAGCAGAAATTGAAAAGAAGAAACAAAAGAGAAAAGGGGATTGAAAATTAAGGAAAATTGGTCCAGATGTAAACATTTAGTCGCTTGTGCCTGTGGAAAAAACGTTCAGCGTTTCCAGAAAACTAAAAAAAAGAACCTGAAGGTACAGGTAAACAAAGAAATCCACAGTCTCTGTCAGATCTGAGTATAAGCCTCTGTTTTGGTGCGTTTGATGGGGGAGAGTCTGTTTTTATACTGATTAATATAGCAATATTTTTTTAAAAACTCATTGTTTACTCAAATTCAAAGTTAGAAAAAAGAGAGTGATATTCAGTATAACTACAATCTATATCTCTCCTCTATCGTTGTTTTCTTCGGAAAAAGTTCCAACTAATTTGTTGTTGCATTTTCGAATATTCTCTAAGGTCACGTATAGATACTGAGTAAATTCGATTTGGACCCTCTTCAAGCAGTCCTTCTCGTTTGTGGATTCCTTTATTTAGCTGTACCTTCATGTTACAAAACCCTGGAGCCACTCTAGTCCCGGTCATAGAGAAGATCAAAGTTGTATTGATCCCCGGCGACTAATGAGCAGGCAGACAAGCCGGGCAGACAAAGGAAGATTAGAACAGGAGTCGTCACGCAAACAAGCGTTTTGTTCTGCTCAGCCCGCGATAGGTCGAAAATGGACAGTCAAAAATAAGAAAAAAATACCAATGTTCTCTTCATGACCCTGGCTTGACATGAATCAACAATTTATCGCCTCCTCCTTCTCTCTCCCTATGTTACTCCATCTCTATAGCTTTGTATCTTTCTCTATTTCTTTCAGTTTTTCCCCTAACTCCTATTACGTCATAATACATTTTGGAACACTCTATGATTCATCTTTCTGCCAATCATTATCTACCTGATAATATATCTGTCTGCTGTCTTTTTCTCTATTATTCATATCAAATCTTCCTTGTTTGAAACTGGCTCTGTGTCCCAGCGGTAAAGACACTCGCTCAGAGATCAGGAGGTACGGGTTCGATCCCGAGCCGAGTCAAACCAAAGACTTTGAAATTGGTATTAGTAGCTGATCCGCCTGGTGTCTGGCATTATGGATTTAGTGCTAAGTCTGGTCGGCCCGGTGTCAGAATAATGTGAATGGGTGTGGTGTATACAGCGCTCCGTACATCAGAGTGTGGCAGCACGCTTTCAATTGTCCCAAGCGCCGTCTCTGATATAACCTTGTAGTTAAAAAGAGACGTTAAAATTCAAACAACCAACCAAATCCTTGTTTGAATTTTTACCCATTCATGCTTTGTTTGCGGATGCCTTATTTACATTCTAAATCCTTTGTTAAGAAAGGTAACTTCTATATGCTCAATTAACCTCCCCAAATTGAAGTTTTAATATGCACTTTTTTTCGTATTCTCCCGTCCCTTTTCATGAGTGTTATTTATATTGACGATATTTCAGTTTGAAAGTGATTCGTCAAGGGAACACAATTAATAAGGAGCGACTTTGGACACGAAATCGTTTGATCGCTAAAGAAATCAGGATTTCTTGTTTCATTATAGCTTAAGTAGGCGAAGCCCAAAACAATTTCACAATTGCCAGACTTAGTTCAAATCTTATTGATCTTTGCTTCATTTGACTTCTCTTTGAAAGTTATCGTCTTCTTGGCTAATCAGTATTTATAGTTTTGTATTTTAAAATGTCTCAAAGAAAGCATTTTGCAGCACATAAAATATAACTCCTCAGACTAGGCTGTCTCTTAATGATTGGTTTAAATATTTGCACTCAAGTAGTCTATGAAATATAGTCGTTGTTATCATTACTCACAGTAAAAATAGCCATGAAAAACTTCTGTTGCAGTTTTTGTCTAGGTACAGATTCCATAGGTCATGAGACAAAAGTCCCATCATCAAGGTCATGAGACAAAAGTCAAGAACAAAAAATCGTCCCAGGAGTTGTATGGAATTTCATTTAAGTCTAAATCTATTTATCAATAAAATATAAATTGGGATTTTCATGTTTTTATGTTTAAAGAAGCCCAAACGGTAGTGATTTGACTTTTGTGAAGGACTTCAGGAATTAAAACCTCCCAAGAGTCAAGAAAAAATATTATCCTTGATCCATTCCCTCGCCCAAGACAATTTGGAAAAAGTAGTCTGACAAGTATCAGATAACTTGAACTTCACTGCACTCGTTTAATGTTTAATACGCTGAGAAGAATGGTAGACAGGATTTGGTATCGGGAAAAAGCACGGAGTGCATTACCATGAATTTTTTAAAATGTGTGGTGGAATGTTGAGATCACTACGAAGAACTAGAACAATCATTTTTATATAGGGTTTCAGGCGAGTTGAAATAGAGGAGGCGAAAAAATAAAGAGTTGCTAAGGGTAACTAGTTATAAAAATAACCAGAAGAGCCTTAATTGTGATCCCCTTTGGTACTGCTTTGATTTCAACAGCCTACTGTAAAACTAGAGGTGAAAATAGTGGATACTTTGGTTTATCATATGCCTAAACCAGTAGATCAGTGCACGCAACCCGTATTAAGCTGAAGCCAAATTTTGCAGACATGTATTAATTAAATTGGCCAAAATGTGTAGAATAGTGTGCGAGAAAAAAATACTTTACGCCCTTGAAAAACACGACTTTTAGCCATTTGACTTTCTAGTTTCGAAGTGTGAGAACATAAAGGCCCGACGGAGGACCTAATAGTCGGAGACTGTTGACGAGCCGCTCTAGATCTAACTTAGCAATCTCCTAATTTCATTGAGTTATTAGGTGACTGACAAATTACAGGTCTACATTTAAAACATTATGAGTTTTTTATGATTTCGTTTTTTTTTA
The DNA here is from genome assembly GCA_019649035.1 of Elysia marginata. Taxonomy (NCBI): domain Eukaryota; kingdom Metazoa; phylum Mollusca; class Gastropoda; family Plakobranchidae; genus Elysia; species Elysia marginata. The sequence goes on along the minus strand of BMAT01004466.1, from coordinate 108,836 downwards.
AATATCTTGCCTGGTAAAATTTAGCTGGATTTGGTTTATGTAGCTAATAGCAGAAGTTAGGAGAAACTCTTAATCTAGATTTTAGATGTGGGTCTCACCTAAATTCTACTTAAATAAACTGGGCGAAACAATTTTTATGTGTGATTTTCCGCCTATAGAAGTGTGCGAAAATTCCCCTCTTGTCTGTTACTCATAAGTATGTCTATACCCTCGCTGTCGGGGTAAAAATCTAAAAAAATTTTAATGTCGAATTCGGGTTCGGTTGTGTTCAAGGAATAACTAATAATAGAACTGGAGTCTGTTTACTTGCCCCGATAGATTTAAGCAACTTGCTTTACGAGGAAAATAATCAAGATTATCTTAGAATTTTGAAAGCTGCTACGCGCCGTGTTCACCAAAACACAGGAGAGCTTTAGATCCAGCCTAAGATTCTGTTAACTTGCCAATACAAAGACCAAGGTTTAGATCTTACTTAGATCTAGTTCTCAACCCGTCCTCTACGGATCTCATGGCGACAGATCCTGGTTTAGTTGTTCTAAATCTAAATCCATGGTCGTGAAGTAAGTCTAGATCTAAACTAGATCAAGATGTTTCTGCAGTAGAAGGCCAGAAAAGAAAAGAGGTCGAGATGGAGAGAGAGAAAGACAGAGGAACAAACATGTTAAAATAAAGAGCAAAGTTAGGAGATTTGTGATAGTGGAAGGGAAATATTGTGAGTTATAAGCTAACGACAAAGCATAGAGCCTAGAAACTAAAGAAGGATGAAAGAAGAATCAAAATTAATTATAGAGGACAGAAAACATAATTATAGCTATAGACAATAAGTTTATGAAAAGAAAAAGACAAATCGATAGGCAATAGGGACAATGCCTAATATAAACAAGGTAGGGAGACAACTTTTGATGGCATCACTTTACCGGACTTGGTCGGTTACACAGCATAAATTTATTAAATCTGATTTTATTGGATTGAATAATAAACAAGAGTATTCTTAACAATCATTGAATCGGATATTTTGATCATCATGGTATCGGGTGAATTCAAAATGTTTCAATATTCTTATTTTAAAGCGTACACCACGTCATCATTATGAAGAAAGTTTGGCGTTTTTTGGTAATTGCAATAGATAGCACAATATTTTGCTGACTCGTGACAATTGGTCTGATTTGCCTTTAGTGCTTAAAACGTTCTGACTGGGCTTCATTAATTCGAAATATTTTTAACAAGGAGTCGAGACAACAACACTTACTCTTGTGGGTAAATCATTGTAGAAATTAGGTGATGAGAACATAATCAGATATAATTATGTAAAAGAGTTTTGTTTTTCTGTACTCATTCTCTCTATCGCGTTCAATACCAATGTCGAGAATGACGAAACTTCAATAAAGGACTTGTGTTATTCTTGCATAAAATCTATTTAATAACGTTTAGTTTCTAACACTTTGGTCGGTAAAGTTTACAAATCTAGTTCTTGTGATTCGTGAAAATATAGTTTTATACAACTCACTAGGAGAGCAAAAAACGCCATTATTACGAAACCTACTTCGAGAACAGGCATACCCCTTGGCTTTGCGCACTATTAGGCCAATCTCAACGGAAACACGTCCAAAATCGAATATTTGCTTCCGACTTAATCATCGCACAAATCCGTTACCGGTAGTTCTCTCTCTCTCTCTCT